>WEKY01002679.1:0-13451 GCA_013390045.1 Picathartes gymnocephalus
GGCAGTGAGGTAGTTTTAGTTCTTTGTCCCTATTATGATTTGCCAAGAACGTAAAATAATTTACCTCAAGTTGAATCTGTTTTTCCAGGAGAAAAAAAAGTTGGCTTTTTTTCAAACCATGACAGAGGACCTCCCTGCTGCCGACCTACCCATCCTCCGGAGGAAATGTTTACTATGCAACCAGTATCGGTAACTGTATCTGCTTATGGGCCGGTTAGCTTTTGAAAACATATAAAAGCAATGGCAATTGCTAATGGAGATGCGGAAATGCTAGGATGTATTTCTGGGCCCGCGAAATCTTCTGTTATGAATAGTCGGTTAAGTTCTGGGGGGGCAATTGGAGCATTTCCTGTGATCAGAGATGGGGGGCAAGTGCCCGATCACCGCGCTCCTTCTAATTGGCAAGTACTCTCAGAACTACGTCAGCTATCAGCAAAACATGGTTTGTCATCTCCAGCTGTAGCTAAAATGCCTGCATTTTTGGCTGCAGAAGAATTAACCCCATTTGACTTAAAGAGATAGCAAAACTACTTTGCTCTCCCGTCCAGTTTATGATGTTTGAAACACAGTGGCAGCATTGGGCCGAGGAGAGGGCATCAACTAATCTTGAACTGCCACAAAACGATCCTTGATTTGAAGTGGGGCTGCCACACTTGTTGGGATTGCCTTCTGTTGACAATCCACACCTGCAAGCTCATTTACACTCCTCTGTGCTAGCCCAATCCCGCAATCTGGGAATGCAAGCCCTTTTGAAGGCTGCAAACTTGTCTGTGCCATTGCAGAGGTATGCAACCATCAAACAGGGGCTTCAAGAGCCGTATATGCAGTTTATTGAATGCCTCCAAGATGCTAGGGAAAAACAAATTGTAAACCGTGATGCAAAGGCACAGTTAATTCTGCAGCTAGCGAGGGACAACGCAAATGATTGCAGAAAAGTCACGGATCTTTTGCCAAAAGAAAACCTACTTTAGATGAAATGATAAATGCTTGTGCTAAGGGTGGGAACTACCTCCTACCAAATGGCCTTGCTACCAGAGTCCCTTGCAGTGGCAGTCAAATTAACACATCGTTGCGATGGCTGCAGAAAACAAGGTCACACAAAAGCTAATTGTCCTCGCAGAGATCACTTGTTTGATGTGCTAAAGAGCCTAAAGGGAGTGCCCGGAGTAAAAACCTGTAATAGATGCAGAAAGACAGGGCATTATGCAAAGCAATGTAAATCTAAATTCCACATGATCGGGCAGTCTTTCAAAGAACGGGGAAATGGGAGAAAGAGCGCTACGGGGAAGCGCGCAAAGACACAAGCACTTCCCCAGGAGGCGCACCCAGTGCAAACTTATGTCATCAGCTCATTGGGAAAACAAGAGGATCAGCCGGCACGGATGTTTCCACCATCACCACAAGTACTTTAGACTCGTTGAAGGTACATGACGGTGTGTGGACCCACAGGACAGGGACTGAATGCATTATTAATAGGGAGATCAAGTGCAACATTGCAAGGTATTTTTGTACATCTGGGGATTGTGGATGCTGATTACATGGGACAAATATATGCTATGGTATCCACACCCACTCCTCCTGTTGCTATACCTGCTCAGACTCATATTGCTCAACTAGTACCTTTTAAGTCCTGTGTCCCAAAAACAGATTCCAGATTACGAGGGGATCAAGGCTTTGGATCAATGGGACCACCTTGAGTGTATTGGGCTCAAAGCATCTCGGACCAAAGGCTGAGTAGAAATGATTTGTACTTTGATTATGAAAGGCATGACTCCATCACACATAACCATCAAGGGACTGATGGACACAGGGGCTGATGCTACTGTCATATCTACTACTGTGTGGCTGCCCTCGTGGGCCACACCACCAGTGGGACCTGCCATTGCTGGCCTTGGGGTGCTGCGCAAAGCTGCCTGAGTAGCAAACCTGTGTTAACCAGAAACCCAGAAGGACAAATGGCCACTGTCACTGTCCATCACTGCAGCACCTCTCAATCCGTGCAGACGGGATATTTTGGCAGCCTGGAGGGTGAGAGCAGGGACAAATTGTTGATTTGGGCCTCTGTGCAGAAGGGCGCAAAGTACCCAACGCTACCTTTACAGTGGCTCACGGAACAACCTGAGTGGGTTGATCAGTGGTCCCTAACAACAGAGAAATTAGCCGCCCTTCACAAATTGGTTCAAGAGCAATTACAGCAAGGGCACATTGAGCCATCTATGAGCCTTGGAATACACTTGTATTTGTAATCAAAAGGAAATCAGAGAAATGGAGGTTGCTCCCTGATTTATGCAGAATTAATGTGGTGATAGAAAGCATGGGTGCTTTGCAGCCTGGAATGCCATCTCCTACAATGATACCTCTTGAATGGGACATATTGATTGTTGATTTAAAAGATTGGTTTTTTACCATTCGAAAGATATTCCAAAATTTGCACTTACGGTGCCATCTGTCCGTCATGCTGAACCTGTGAAACAATATCAGTGGAAGGTGTTACCGCAAGATACGAAAAACAGCTCAACCATTTGTTAATGGTATATTGCGCAAGCCTTGTCAACAATTAGGGAACAATTCCCTGGAGCCTCTTGTTATCGCTATATGGATGATATACTGCTGGCAACTCCCCCAAAAAGTGACTTGTTACAAATCCAACCACACTGGCTTGAGGCACTGCGAAATTATGGCTCGCAGGTAGCCCCAGAAAAGGTGCAACAACAGCCCCCTTGGAAGTATCTAGGAGTTAAAATACTTGAACAAACAATACAGCCACAGAATGTTCAATTTGCAACGTCAATTAAGACCTTGAATGATGCACAGAAACTTCTAGGTAATATAAATTGGCTACAACCCTATCTAGGGTTGACTACTGTGCAATTATCCCTATTGTGTAATATCCTTAAAGGTGATCCAGACTTGGCTTTGCCAAGGGAATTGATTCCTGAAGCAGAACAAGCTCTGAAGCAGGTGGAATGGGAGATTGCAAATTGTCAGGTTTACCGAGTGGACCTGACCGTTGATATCGTTGTGTTTCTTGTTACCCCACATTTCCATACTACGGGCATTATTGGAAAATGGAATGATCAATGGCCTGATCCTTTGGACATTTTAGAATGGATTTTTTTGCCTCACCGCCCCAAGAAAAAAGCACCTACACTGTTTGAACTGATTGCCCAATGTCATGGGTTGAAAAGAGATCTTTTCCCTGCAAGGAACTTGACAGCTTCCTTCAGGTATGAGAGAACCAATTAGCTGGCTAGTTCTAAGATGGTCACTCTGTTTAGCCACTTAAGAAGCTGAGTACGCCTCTGTGATTGACATTTAAGAAAGGAGAAGCCTGGAAATCTCTCTCTTGCTTCCAGCTTCTGAACAGCTAACAAGGGGCCTGCACAGCTTGGCGGGGCCAGGCCGGGCTGGGCCAGGCCCTCTTGGTCGGGCCCTGCCCGCTCTGTGGGGCCGGGCAAGGCCCACTTGGCTGGACCTGGCACNTCTGTGGGGCCGGGCAAGGCCCACTTGGCTGGGCCAGGCACGGCTGAGATCCTGCTGCAGGTGCATCCTGGCCTGGCTGCTGAGATCCTGCAGCCCCTGCCTCCCCTCTCCCTGGGAAAAGTCTGCAGCAGCTTTGGCCACTGCCCAGCAGAGACATGTGACCAACAACAAAGCCCGAGAGAGATACTAATTCTCTCAGTGCACAGATGAAATTTACAGACATCAATCCTCTCTCAAATAAGTGGAAGAGTGAAGGTAAGTGAGGAAACCAACATGGAGACACCGAAGTCAATGAAGAAGGAGCCAAAAGACTGCTCAGCCTACTACATTAAATTGGTGCCCCATGTGAGGAAGCGAACTAAAACCACTACACTCAAGTTATTATCAAATGTTGGCAAAGTTGCTTGCAATTGATGGCCAAAGACCCTGTAAAAATTGTACTTCCCATTCAACAAGAATATTTTGAATAGTGTTTTGGAAACAGTGCTCCTCTGCAGAGTGCATTGCAAAACTTTTCAGGACAGATTGCTTACCATCTGCCCAGTCACAAATTATTGCAATTGGCAAAATCAACCAAATTGTCTTTACAGCCAAAGAACTGTTGTGTACCCCTGCAAGGACCCACTGTTTTTACTGATGGATCAGGGGAAACAGGAAAGGCCATTGTCACCTGGAGGGACAAGTCTGGGTGGCAGACGCTGAAAAGCTACGAGTCCGGCTCTGCTCAGCTTGTTGAATTAAGAGCTGTGGCCATGGCGTCCCAACATTTTTCTCATGTACCATTGAATCTTGTTAATGATTCTGCTTATGTTGCAGACATTATGCAAAGGGTTGATTACTTGCTTTTAAAAAGAAGTTAATAATGCTGCACTTTTTTCATTACTCCAAAATTTGTGGTGTGCAATTCAATCCCAAACTAATCCCTATTATATTTTGCATATAAGGAGCCACACCAGTTTGCCAGGATTTATAGCAGAAGGTAATGCCAGAGGGGATAAATTAGCCAATCCTGTGTGGATGACACCTCAACCTGATAAAATAGCACAAACCAAAGCCTCACATGACTTCTTCCATCAAAGCTCTCGTACCTTGCAGAAACAATTTTTGTTAACTTCCACTGAGGCTCGTGATATTGTCAATTCTTGCTCTGATTGTCAGGGGTTCACTGCACCTTTACCGGTGGGTGTCAACCCCAGAGGCTTACAAGCCTTGCAAATTTGGCAAACAGATGTTACCCATCTTGCTGATGTGCATGTTTCTACTGATACTTTCTCCTCTGCCATGTGGGCATCCATACATACAGGTGAAAAGGGTTGTGATGCTATTGCCCATTGGCAAACTGCTTTTGCTGTTTTAGGCGTGCCCTCCTCTGTGAAAACTGACAATGGCCCCACCTACGTCTCTCAGAAGATGTGATGATTTTTACAGCTGTGGGGTGTGACCCAAAAATTTGGTATTCCCCATTCTCCCACTGGTCAAGCTACTATCAAGCGTGCTCATGGTTCCTTGAAACAGGTTTTGGAAAAACAAAAAGGGGGAACGTGTGTAGAAACCCCGCAGAGTCGGTTGGCAAAAGTTTTGTACACAATGAAACATCTTACAGTGCCACCGAATTCTAATAATCCTGTTCTTTTAAATCACTTCTTCTCATTACAGTGTACAGGTGAAAGCCCCTTGCCCCAAGCGAAAATGTGGGTATGAGATCTAATCACCAACAAGAGGGAAGGCCCCTGGGACCTTGTCACTTGGGGGCATGGGTGTGTTTGTGTTTCCACAGATATTGGTGCAGGGTGGATACCTGCGAGGTGTGGTTGCCCTGATTTGAGGCCTCAGAATCGTCGTGCAACCAACAAGCAAACTGAAACCAACATGCAGACTTCAGAAGACGACCATTTGTTGTGTAATTCTGCTTTGGATTGAGGCAGAGCAAGGATTTGCCATGTTACCCCCAGTGCCAAAAGGAAATGTGTGGGCAACCTTTGTCAATGCCTTGAACCAATCATCTTTATGTATGTCTCTTGCAACACCACAATCACCTTTTTCACACATTTGGTTGAAGTACCGGTTGAACCTTTTTTAATAGTTCAAGAAGCCCATGGGCATGTACCCCAAACAGTTTGTAGCAGTACCCTGGAGAAATACCTCAGCAATACTTACATGTGGGATGACAGACTTCCTGTCACCCTCGAGCCGCAAGACCTAGATATTCTGAGATCAATTATGACACCAGTGTGCTTCTTTTTCAGTTACACAAAACATGGGTGCATAGGTGATTTTGATGCTACTCAAAATGTGTCACCCAAAAATCCCTCATTTCAAAATGTCTCAGCATGGTGTAACTGGACAGTTCTAAATCACGACAATGTTCCATATTACCAAGCCCCTTCCGACAAACTTCCACGCAAATTACCTCAAGGAGTATTTTTAATTTGCGGAGATCGTGCTTGGCCTGCATTACCCTCACATGCTATTGGAGGACCATGTACTATTGGTCACCTTAACATGCTTGCTCCAAATTTAACTACGCTTGTGAATCACGTACATGTAACCCGTGACACAGTCCTTGCGTTTTTTCACAAGAGACTGCGATGAAACCCTTGATTTTTGGAAGTTAGAAAAGTGTGTTTTAGTTTCCCTTTCTGTCCCAGGGGTAGCAGCTGGATAAGCATTGGGATTGCTAAATAGGTTAGGTTGGTGGCTTGCTAAACAGACTAAGGCTACTTTGCTTGCTTTATCAGGATTGTTGACTGGTGTTGATGCTATTACACACACCACTTTGCAAAATCGAGCAGCGGTTGACTTTTTGCTGCTAGCACATGGACATGGTTGTGAAGACTTTGATGGCATGTGCTGCATGAATCTCTCTGACCATTCCAAATCAATGTTTGCTAATATCAAAGAATTACAAATGAGTGCTTTAAAATTAAGGAAAGAGGATGAGTCTGATTGGTTTGATGCTTTGTTTGGTAATTGGCAACTTGCTAAATAGGTCAAAAACCTCAGGAAAATGGGATGTTTAGTTGTAGTTGTCATCCTTCTTGTTTTACTCCTTGTGCTGTGTTTGTTATCCTTTCTGCAAGGGACCATGCAGAGGACCATAAACACTGCATTTATAGTGTGGGAACTGACAGCTCATCTGAAGGTTTCACAGGCATCAACCCTGATTCAATCAGTTTGTACCCATGAGAAGTTTGCACCCATGAGAAGTTTGTATCCATGAGTTTTGTACCTGTGAGAACTGCAGTATCAACAGAAGCAAGAAAGTAAAAACAATAGAGAAAGAATACAGCAACATCGCAATGGCTAATAGTAAGAATGCTCTCACGCTATAAGCGACCAACAGTATTACATTGTAGTTAGTTAATAGCCTATGAACATGTAACTTGAATGATAAGAAATTGTATAAAAGATGCTGTGTAGTAATAGAGATGCATTTTTGCCCCTGTACGAGGCACTGTGTGTGTGTCGTGTCCGCCTCAACAGCGACACTGCTCTGAGCAGCCATGTGGCTCCAGCAGCCCTCTCCAGCCTCCTTTAAAGTGGTGCCCTGGTTTGACCTAATGGCTGCATGTCCCCCACAGTGGCAGAGCTGGAACAGCCCAAGAGATCTCTCAGCCCTCCCTGTGTGGCTCCAGACATCCTACATTAAGCAGCAGGAGCATAAGTGTAGTTCAGAGCTGTGGGACAAGTAAAAATCCAAATAATCTCCCAAGGAGATGCTCCAGCGGGGCTTTTTTGCCAGCATTGTCACTTGTGTCTGTGACTTGGCTAAGGTGGGATTGACTCCTGGCATGGGGAAAGGCACTTGCATTTGTGCTGCACAGAAATAACAACTTCTGCTTTGTGCTGAAAAAAAAGGAATGTCAAAGGAAGAACAACAAAAGCAAAGACTATGTTTTTGGAGGGATCTCTAGTAAAACTGGCTTGCACATCAGAAGGCCCCAGCTCAGTGCATGCAAAAGAAATGGGCATCGCCAAATACCTGCAATCCTCTGTCAGAGAATCTTGGGTTCATTGGAGTCCAAGGCAACCTGAGCAGGAAAGGATTTGGATCAGCAATTTTCGTGTGACCCACAAACCAAAGACAGTGGAAGCCCCAGAACATCCTAGCAGAAAGGACGTTTCCTATTTCGTTATATATTTACTGAAGCGAAAGATGGAGTGCAAAGAAGCAGAAGGGGTGCATCCAAGGGCCTGGTACTCCCAGAAGCTGTGGATACACCTCCTTGGTCCAGGTGGACAGCTCCTGGTGGGTCCTGAGGGGAGGGGATGGAGGTTGTGGCATTGTAAATGTCATGCCCAGGGATGTTCTTGGTCTCCATGAGTTTCACAGTCCAGACTTCCCTGACTCTCCTAATCCTAGAACAAGGAGATATCCTGCCATGTCCCTGCAGCAGATATTGGAGCTGTTGAAATCCCCCACAAGGACCAGGCCCTGTGAATTGGAAGCTGCTCCTGTCTGTCTGTAGAGGCCTCATCCCCTTGTTCTCCATGGTCAGAAGGCCTGGAGCAGACTCCCACTCTAATGTCACCTGGAGCTCTGCTCTCTTTAATCCTCACCCAGGAGCTCTCCCTTGGCTCCTCACCCATCGCCAGGGGAGCTCCATGGTCTCCAGATGCTCTCTCAAAAATGGGAAACTCCCCCTCATCCTCTGCTCAGCCTGGCCTTCCTAAAAGCTCCGTTGCAACATTCCAGTCATCAGAGGCACTGCACAATGTCTTCTTGATGGCAAGAGGATCCCAGCACTGAAACCACACCCAGATCTTCACCTCAATCCTCTTTCCACCCCACATGGGTTACAATAGTGGACAGGCCCTTCCCAAAAGCCCTTCAGCACACAGACACCCCAGAAAGGGCTTGGGGACTGTCATTCTCATCTGCAGTTGTCCTGAGCTCCTGGTAAGGACAGCATGTGCTGGACTCAGCTGCTCACACACAAACCTCTCATGACAGCAGAGCTGCCCCGGGCTGTCCATCCATGGACCCCCAGACAGGCACAGCTCTGTTCCACAGGAGAGCTGCCTCACCCACGGGTTTGTGCTCAGTGCAGTTTGAGATATTTTTCAGGTTGATGAGCCAGGACATTTCTACTTTCAGGGGCTCCATTGCCCTACAGGAATTTTGAAGCAGAAACTTTAGGCCAGGGGAATCACTCAGGGCTCATTTAGACAATCACATGAAATCCTTGGAAACTTCCCTTAGGGTAAACATACTGCAGTGCAATTCCATTTCTCTCCAAAAAGTGCTCTGACCATTTTCAGACCATGCTCTAGGCAATGCTGGGAAGATGCTAAGGAAGATGAGAGAATCAGCAGCAAATTGAGGCACAGGGTTCGTACCCTCACAGGAATTTCTTGCTGTGATGACTTTGCTGAATGTGTGAGCCAAAGCTGCTCAGGTCCAAACAGAGCCATGTCCAGTTGGCTGCTCCCTCGTTCTGGGAGGAGAACAGACCCAGATCGCAGGGATGAGGGGCATCTATCAGCATCTCTGATTGACAGATATACTCCCAAAACTTTATTGTTGGAATTGCCTCGGGGGAGAAGGGCTGTGCAGGAGGAGCCCCTTGCAGAGGTTTCCTGTCTCCTTTGCTGAGTTCGTGCAGGCTGTGAGTGTGGGGAGGAAAACCACAGCAGCGGGGCTGTGCTCTGCTCAGCAGCTTGAGAGCAGAGCTTGCGGCCAGAGAATGAGCTGCTTTTGGCTGTGGTGTTGCTGAAAGCAAAACAGACCTCAGTCACTGTGAAATTTTAAATTGTCCTTGAACCCTGAGTTACTGTACATTCCATTGATAGTGACCTCTAACAATTGCGTTCTCTTCAGGTTTGTGCAATGTTTTCCATCTCGATAATGGTCAGCAATTCCTTGATTTACACCAGTTTTTCATTTTGGAGCATGAATGAAAAGACTGGATTTTAAAAGAATTTTGAGATGAACTGCAGGAAGAAATACCTAGACAAAGAAACAGAAACCTCATTTAAATGAAAGGATGAGATAATGCAGCAGAAACTGATGAGAGCTTCTCATCTGCAAAACAAAAGGTTTGGCATGTGAAAACATAACAGCAGAAATGCAGAACAATCTGTGTAGGGCTGCACACACCTGCACTGCCAAAGCTCTGCCATGGCTACAGCAAGTCCTTGCACCATTGCTTTGGGTGAGTCCCTGTTTGCCCACAGCCCTCACAGCTCCATCCTGCATCAGTTATCAGCTCATGTTCTGCCTTCCCAACCCACTAGAAATCTCCCTGTCCACTCTGAAAACTCCAGTTGCTGTCCCCATTTAGTTCTCAGGTGATGTCAGCAGGTCCTGCTGGGAGCTCCTGAAGCAGTGGGCTGGAGCCTGGGAAAGGGAAATGCTCCAAGACATCAGCTTCCAGTGAATCCTTAAACACACTTTCTGGCCATCTCCTTTCTCCAAGCAGAGTTTCCTGGCCCTGCTGAGCAACAACGGCTGCTCTGCTCCTCTTCTCTGCCTCTGTCCCTTTCCCCCAGTCCAGGATATGCTCAGCCAAGAAAGCAGCAGATGTTACAGATGCCCCACATAGACTTCTGCTTCTCCTTTCCCAAAGCCTCACATCTCTCAGCTGCCGTAATGAGCAAGAGGAAGAGGGGCAGCTGCATCCCGTTGCCTAAGACCAACTCCATTGCAATCCCAAGTGCTTTGCAGAGGAGAGATCTTCTCATTGGGCATATTGGTCCCGCACTGTTGCTTGCAGTGGGCATCCACTGTCTCAGCATTGCCAATACAAAGCAGAAAAATCCAGTGTTCTTTGGCTTGGCTGAGATCTTTTCACACCCTCTGCCCAGTTTTGAGCTTTTCCTTCTTCAAATATAATATTCAGCTGCTGCTGCTAAGTGCATGTCATAGAATCACAGAATAACAGAATGCTCTGTGTTGCAAGGAATCTTAAAGGTCATCTTGTTCCAACCCCTCTCCTCACAAGTTGGCCTGTTCATTTCTCCTTCCCCTATCATTTCCAGTTTAAAGCCCTCTTTATGTAATCATCTGTCCTATTGCAAGAAGCAGCTTTTCCCTGCTTTGTGAGGTGGGTCCCAACTCATAACCACTTCCAACTACGCCCAGTGGATGTTGAGCTGCAAACAGTAGCCATTGCTCAGAGAGCCCAAAACTCTGTTGCTCAAAGTAGCGTCACAGCCAGTTTTTGATCTGTAATATCAGCCTCCTTCTCCTTTCCTCCTTCCACAGCAGAATTGAGGAGAAAACCACAAGGGCCCCCACGGCCTTGGCTTCCACCCTCAGAGCTCTGTAGCCACTTGTGTCCAGTTTGCCCTGGCAGAATCCCCTTGGATGTGCCTGGCAGAAAAGCAGGGAGTAGCAGTGAGAAGAGGGCAGAGCAGGGTGGGGGCCAAGGGTCAGGAGGGCTTTGCAGGGACGAGGCTGCCCCAGAGGGACAGGCAAACACAGCTCGTGCTCTGGGCTCAGAGGGTGCAGAAGTGAAAGCGGGGGCTCTGCAGGTGCAGCGGCCGCAGTGGGGGCTGAGGCAGGGCCCCCGCTGGCCACAGCTACTCGCTTGTTGTGGGAAGGTCCTTCCACCCACAGAGATTCAGTAGGACCAGTCCCAGGCTCACTGCAAGCCCCAGACCAGGCAGCTCTTGAAGCGCTGGGCAGAGCTCAGCCCACAGCAGACGCTGCAAGGAGAGGCTGTTGCTGCAGTGCCCCAAACAATGCTGGGCCAGGGGGGATGTGCCAGGCTGTCTCCTGCTCGCCCAGCCTTCCTCCTCCTCCTCCTGCTGCTGCTGCTGGGTGAGTTGGGGATGGCTTTGCCTTGGGGCTCAGCTGCTGAGTGGGGCAGGACAGGGCCCGTCCTGGGCACAGGGCAGGAGCCAGGGGAAAGGGGGTGTGGAGCAGCCATGCAGCACTGAGGGGCAGAGATGCCTTGGGGAGGGAGCCAGAGGCATCTACCTGGAGCAACAAGCACACCTAAAAGGGACTTGGGAAAGTGTCAGGTGATTCAGGATGGACCCTCATGGGTGGAAGGTTCTCATCCAGCAAAATCTTAAGTGGGTTCATGAACAGGGGCCTTGAGCTGGGTTACTGCCGGTCTGACCAAACCCCTCTGTGTCACACGGTGCAGGTGCCGGTGTTATGGCCCAGAACATCTGCAGCTCCCCAGGGGATGGTGAGTACAGGGATAGGTTCTGTAGAGGGAGCTGTGTGGGCCTGGAGATGGGAAAGGGAAAGGTCTTTGTTCCCCTTGTATGGAACCGCGGAGAAGAAACTCTTCCCCTCCCCAGTCCAAGACATTTTCCAGCCCAGAAATCAGTAACACTGTCCTTAGCCGTCCCTGCGGCATCTCTCCAGGTCACCTTCCAGCTCCTGCCCTCTTCATGGAGACCTTTACTGCAAAGGACAGGGAACAGGCTTTGTTTCAATGTGTCATTGATGGTCAGTCTTCTGCCACCCGAATCGTCTTCTGCAAGGACGGGTTGGAGGTGCACAGTCTGAAAGCCCAACAGGGGCAGGGGAGCTACCACATGCAATTGAACATAACAAGGAGGAGCACAGGGCTATTCACATGTGGATACCAGCAGAAGGACAAAAGCAACCGAGTGAGGAACTCTGCTCTCAGTGCTCCCCGAAAACTGAGTGTGAAAGGTGAGTTGTGCCTCTGGGGCACACACAGGCAGCACTGCCAAGACCACCAACGCCCCAGGTGAGGGAGGGGACCCTGCCCTGCCCCACAGCATGTCCCCAGGCAAGTGGGATGCTGGGGGTCAGGGTGCAGTTCAGCACAGCCTTTGGCACCAGGGACACTCCTCCCAATCCTGGCAGAGCCTTCTGCTCCTCTCCTGCCCCAGCATCACTGAACAGAGAGAGTGATGGTGCCAGATGTAATCCAGAGCCACAGCCGTGCAGGGCATTCATTTCTTGATCCCAACACTTGATAAAGGGTGGATCAGGGGGTCCCCACAGTGGCTCAGTCTGTGCAGTACCTGGGGGAGCTGCAGACTCTCACCTGTTCCTTTCTCCTCGCAGGCAGTGGGTCCAGCTCCCAGGTAGGGACATCCACTCTTGGTGAGTGATTCTCTCCCTCACATCCCATGTCCTTCAGCATCAGGCCAAGAGCTGCCTGGTTGGCAGCACTGGGAAATAGGGGGGTTCTTCAGCGCGATGTGGTTCTAAGGGCATACACTGTTCTCTGTTTTGTCTCTCCAAGCTGCTTCCTTATCCCCGAAAGTTCCTGATCCCCCAGTTCCAGCTCCCTCTCCCCAGACATCCCATATATTTCCACAGGCGTCAGTATGGCAGTGGTGGCCATTTCCCTCATCCTCCTGGCGGCACTCAGCTACATTTTGAAGAAGAAAGGTGAGAAATTTAGGGAAATTGTGTGTAACGTATTAGGCTTAAAATGCATCCTGATGCAGGGCTGCTTCTGTCTCAGGCATTCTGGTTTAGGATGGCTGGCTGGCTCCCTTCCACAGGAAGCTAAGCCTCTCAGATCTTTCCTTTGTCAGCTGAGGTAAGCAAAGCTGCTGAGATGAGGAAGACTACCTCCACAGTGATTGAGCTCTAACTCAAAGTGGGAAGGGTGAGACCAAATGTATCCTCGCCCCAGACACACATTGACTCCCACCCTCTGGGTACAAGAGTTGAGGCACTAAGCTGGCCTGAGTGGAGCCAGCACAGCTCCTCCACATTCTGGCTGTGTACAGCTGATGAGAGCTTAGGAGAAGCCAGGCTGGGAAGGGGGAATCAGGGATGTGTATGCTGGACATGAAAAATCCCTCTGCCAGTGAGGTGTGCAGGTTCAGCCCATCATTTTCACTGTGAAGCTCAGAGCAGGGAAAGGCAGGGTTGCACAGGAACTCTGCCTCCCACCTCTGCCTTCCTTTTCCTTGCAGGGCTCTGCAGAGAGAGATGCCAAAGGTGAGCAGCAATCCCTGGGGGCTGCGGGGTTGGGGCTGATGGAGACGGAGCATTCCGGGCCCTTGGAGTGGTCCTTGTC
>WEKY01002680.1:253-13999 GCA_013390045.1 Picathartes gymnocephalus
CTTAAATCTCCCCCAGCTAAAAATATTAGGGAGAAAGAAGGAAATTTTCTGTCTTCTCCTTGACATTATTTCTTTCCTGCAAAGCCATCTTAGAATTGCTCATTTTGAGCTAAAATATGCCTAGAGTTGGGCTTAGCTCCAAGGCATGAGAAGGAAGCCTTTTCTATTTGGTTTATGGAAGAGGCAGAAGCCAGAAGGATAAAAAAAATCCAGAGTGAAAAAGCAGCAGGTGCTTTGCATCCTAAGGCAGATGCCAGGTTTCTGCACACACTCTGAGCCAGATCTCAACAAGTGTAGAGCCCCCTTCACTCCTTCTGGGAGAAAGCATCTTAGCAAAGTTCTGGTCCAACTCCTGTCAATACCAGCCAGCCAATTTTCACTGAAGTCAATAGGTGAGAGGTCAGTCCCAGTCCACTATGTATCTTGCAGGATTTGGCCTTTAATCTGCAACCATGGAACTCTCTCAGGGATAAAAGGGACAGATAAAATCTATACTGCCATTTGCTCCTATAACATTTCCCCTCCCATATTTCTTTTAAAACTATCATTCCTTTTCACTGAATATTTTGATCCGCACCATATTTCTTATCTTCTGCACCTTCTTTTCTCCCCTGAGGCTCAAACTGCATGAATTTCATCCTCATCAGGAGCAGAAAGAAAAGAAAAACACATCTCAGTGGGATGGAGCAAACAGCATCTGTTTGGTGTATCTCCCCTCCTGCCACCTCTTAGCTCAATGGGTTTGGCAGCCTGAGACTGGAAAAGGTGGTTTTGCCAGTCTCATGTTCTGACTTCATCTTTTTTGCCAGTGCTGCCATCAGTTTATTTCAAGTCCATTGTCAAGAAGCCTTGCAGGATGAGGAGCATTTGGTCCCTTCTGTATCTGGTCCCATTCATGTGCTGGCAAAAAATGATCCAACTGCTCAAAAACTGAGCATTGTTTGGATTCTGATTTCAGTTCTTCACTGCTCAACTCTGCAAGGAAGGTGTCATCCACATTCGTAAGAGCCCTACAAAGAAAGCACCTGGATCCAAGCCTCCACTCGTGTTCTCCTTTGTGAATTCATAAACATTTGAACCAAAGAATTTGGGCTGCAGCCACTTGGCACTGACTTGCCCTTGTGTGGTGTCCATAGCCATTCTTAGAAGAGCTGCCCAGGCAGAGTCTCAGCTAGAGAATCAAACCTCAGCCGTTTACCCAGGTTCCCCATGTCAGCTGACCCGTGATAACTGGTCATGCACATTCCCTTGCATCACCTCAATACAAGGTGAGACAGAATTTCCTAAAATCCCTTCCCTTCTATAAATTATTTCAAAGCTTATCATTTGCCAGCAAACATGAATTAGCAGAAGCATCTTTCTTTGGGAGGTAGAACATGATCTAGACCTTGCCTGTCCTCGGAAGGCAACATGAGTTAGAAAGAACCTCCTGACATTTAAGCTGTGCATTGTTGTCTTGCAAATAAGAAGATGTGCCATAACTTGTATAGTCAGTGCAGCTCACTCCTGTGTCAAGGGTCTGGTAGGGATTGCTTACTTCCTAAAACCTCTTGTAGGGCTCTTGTTCAATGACAGGAGCACCAGTGGTGAGTCAGAGATGGGCGCAAGTTTCTGACTCATGCCTCTTCCAGGAGACTTGGGATGAAAGTGTTCAATTCTGAGCCCTTGCTGTTCTAAAGGTGTCACCACAGGGAGAATACTGTGTGAAACAATGAGATTGTGATGAAAAATAGCAATGCAGGACTCTGATGGACCCAGCAGCCAATCCAGTAGCTCCTTCTTTCTTCAAACAGTGTTTGGATTTACACACATCTTTCATTGGGGCAAATATCCAGTGAAGGAAGATGATCAGCATTGACATCTGCAATGCTGAGCTGTTCATTTATCTGAGATGATCATCCCAGCCCTTGACTGCAGTTTTCTGTCAGAGCTAAATTTATCTCAGTTAACTGCTTAGAGCCTTGGGTCATCAGCTTGATGAAAGCAGTTTACAGTGGAGTGGTGGAAACAAGCACGTGTTTACTTCTCAGCAGTCAGCCTGATCTGTGACCCATCCAAAAAAATGGGGTGGCACAAATCTGCTTGGATTATTGTGTGCCTTGCCCAGTCTTCACTGACACATGGGACCCAAGCTTCCTCAGCCTTCCCTCTCCAGCCAATGAACAGAGCTACACAGTCACCTTCCCAAGATCATTCTATATAAACTAGGTTTTAATTTCTTTGGTATTCAGGAAGTGCAGTAACACAGCAGGGTGGGCAGAAATGGAATTCATCCCATAAGGGAGTTGTGTACAGCTAGCAAATAATTTTTTTTCCTGTTTTGGAAATTTTTGAAGATTTGTGCTGAGCAGATTCCATATTCAGGAAAAAAAAAGGTATTTTTAAAAGCCTGTTGCAGTAAGAAACCCTTTGATAAGGAAGGGAGAAAGTTCAACTCTGAATAACATTTATAATATTGTACCAGGTTCTTGCAAAAATCCAAGGAGAAAATTTTGTACTAGAGCAAGAGGCTTTGTCACTTCTTTTTCCTCCAGCAGAAGTCAGGTACAACTTCCCTGGCAGCAATGCTGTGTCAGGGCAGAGGAGGTCAGTCTCCCTTCTATTACAAAAGGGCTGGTATAGATATATTTCACAGAAGATTCTTTATTTAAAGCACAAAGAACTTAGGCCTGACAGAAAGGAGTTGATTTTAGGTCTAAGCCTTTTCCCTGTCTCAGTCCCCGAACCTGTCTATGGTCTTAGGGAAATCAGGTCATATCTCTTTTAAACAGCTCCCCTTCAGGAAAAAAAAATGAGATAATGACCCTTCTTCCCACCTCACCTCTCCTTCACCCCTTCTATGTGCTGTCACTACAGAAAGGGCAGAGCCTGAGAACTGTCCGCTACCCATCTCCTCACCCTGGAAATCCCACCTCTGCCACCACAGAAAGTCTGGTCCTGGGAGATTTCCCTGTTCAGAGACTGTGGCTGTTTGCACAGTGCCTGCAACAATGGTGTCCCAGTTTCATTCCAGATCCCAAAGGGCCTGAGTAGGAATCCCTCCTTACCATTTCACAGGATGTCCCCTCTGTAGGATGATAGTTAGAGGTTCCTGTGTTCACCACTGCCAGCAAGAAGATGATGTTCAGTTTCATGGTTCTGAAGGTAAAAGCAATTATGGTTACATTTCAAATGGAGCACAGAGGTCAACACATGTGAAAGCTGGCACCAGATCGTCACCTAACATGGAGATGGACACAAGCAGTGCAATAAATTAACCCATCTCTGAGCCTACTACACTTATGACCTACCTGTGTAGCTTTGCGTTCCTTTGAGCCTGGTGGGCAAAGGAAGATGCAAGACATTTAATGGGTTTGTGTGGTTTCAGCTGCTGCCTAGATGATACCAAGACCACCCAGTGAGGTCCAGATGCTCATGCTGGGCAGTGTGTCTGGCATCACGTAGAAAGAGCCCTCAAACGAAAACGGTTTCTGTTTAGTTTAAACAAATTAAGCTGAGGATATTAGCCACAATAGGACACCACCCTGACAGACATTCTTCTGTTATGCAGAAGATGATTTCAGATGGCTTGTGGGTTCAGGTTTGTATCTATTACTTTGTGCTGCCCTCTAGGGCTGAAGCAGCTGTCTGATTGCTGGTTTCATCCCTTCCTTCTGCTAGTTAAGTGCTGGGAAACCCACCTTTACACAGGTTTTCCCATTGCTCTCTCCCAGAGCCACAAACCTGAATTGTTGCCATGAACTTTTCCCATGGTTGAAATAATATCCCAAAGAGCTGGGCTCTTAACACCTCATTTGCTTTGCAATGCACCCTGAAAGGAGAGGCATAAATCACAGAATCATAGAATCACAGAATGCTTTGGTTTGGAAGGGACTTTAAAGGCGCTCTGGCTCCAATCCCTCTGCCAGCGTTAGGGACACCTTCCTGCAGAGCAGGTTGCTGGTCTAGCGGTGAAAACGCTATGAAAAGACAACAGGGCAGGGCATGATTAGTTGGATAGAAAGATCCATGTTAAGCTCTCAAGAGAGCAGTCTGCCAGTGAGATTATCCCAACACCAGACAGGTTCCCCTTGACTGGGCTCTTGTCAGCCTAGTTTTGACCAACTGCCCTCAAGCACGTCGTGTCTCGAGCTTCCCTTGTCCGGAGCTGGCTGCAGTGCTGATTTTGGCACGCTTCCTGAAGTCGAGCATTCTATCTGCAACCCCCTTGGGGTGAGCAGGGAACTCATGCTGAAGCTGGGGAGTGCTGTGGTGTACAGAGGCTTAAATTCCTTTTGGATGCTCTGTGTTTAGAGTTTGCCTTGTCAGCAGAGTGCAATAGCACTTGCAATGCACGGACGCTTTCACAAGGAAAACCTCAAACATTTGAAGCCTCCATGAGAAAAAAATGTGTTTTTAAAATAGGATATTTAATTTAGAGAGAGAGTACTAATATCATGCCTGTAATGAGGAGTGAAAAGTGACCAGGAACACGGCAGCTTCGCATTTTCTACACATGGATGTTCAGAGCACTTTGGGAAGTTTGGATTTGCAGAGATAAAAATAGCAGAGATTTTGTTGGTTGTGCTTTTTAAAAAGCCAGCTCAGTTCCTCAAGCTGTTTTACCAAGTGACCAAACAGTTGTGCCAGGTGAACTGTGAAGAAGAGCCTGGACAGAAATAAATGCCAAACCAGGAGGGAAGGGCATGCACTGATTCTGCTGCTCACGACTTTGCTTCATTAAAATTGCAGCCAAGTCAAGTCTGCATACCAAAATAAGGACTCCTACATCTCCTGTGACCCCAACATGGCTTTTCTCCTGTCTTTTAAGACTGTTGCCTTCCTCGTTTTTCTCTCTGTCCTCTCTCCACTTGCACCTCTATCAGGTGTTTAGCCAACGGAATTTCCCCACCAAAAATTAACATTTTCAATTAACTGGTGACACGGGGGTTAGCCAGATTCCCTATTTCATTCACCTTTTTATTTTCTACTCCTCTCTGCAGGAAAGAAAAAAAAAAAAAAACAACAATTGCATGAAATCCACCAGCCTGGAGACTTGCTGAGGGAGGGGCTGGGTGAAGGGACAGTACGAAATGGGAAAATGAAAACACTTCTATCAGCAGGAAGTGATTTGTAGATTAAACTATCTGACCATGAAAACAAACTATCTCCCTGGAAAACAAAGTTCCTGGGGAAACCCAAATTCAAGAACTAAAACTTAAATAATTTCTCATATTATCTCAGTACAGCAAAAAGAGAGAAAAATAGGCTTTTAATTCAGCAATTTGTTTTAGTTGACAGTGGTGTCAGTATCTGGGAAAAGGTCTATTCAATTTATGTGATCTAACAGGAGAAAAAATGAGGTGAGGATAGTTATTTCTGATAGATCTGATAACATGATACTGATACCCCCCCTTGAATCCACCCATCATTATATTAGTAAAAGGTAAGGCACTGATACAATCACTGAAATGGAAATATCTGCTTTAAAAAGAGATTACGTGTTGTAAATTTCTATTATTGAAAATTAAAGGATTTCAACATTTTAGAGCGATAAGTTGATTTTAAAGTTGAAATGATTGCATCTTAGTAAGAAAAACCACAAACAAATTTCTGCTGTTGTGGAAAACCTAACTTTTTATTCTATTTAAGGAAACAAATCTGCAGTTTCATCAAAAATACTTTTATCAAAATACAACAGGGTTTAGTTTTATAAATTTATCCGTGACTTTTATATAAATTAGGATTTTCTAAAACTTTATCAGTTCCAAATACTGTCTCAATGTTAATTCCCATGGTAACAGTCCAGATGCAGCAAAACTCAGAAAGTCATTGTTCACCCAAGGTGACATTCAAGCTGTCAGGATCTTAAGAGTAGCACAATAATGCTGCCATCTCACACCTCGTGCTCCAACAGGGAGAGCTCAATGACAGTGCTGATAGTAAGAAGAGCAGAGGAGCCAAACAGCCTTTTGCCCACTTTAGCCGGGGGCTGTGTGATTTGCCCAAGCCTGCGTTAAGATGCAGTGTTGGGGAGCTGGGCAAGTGGCATTTAATCAGTGTACAAGGCTGATCTCTGCAGCACTCCTGGTACAGAGCACTATAATGCAGCAATTCCACAAACAGACTAAAGTCCTGTAAAGAAAGAAAAAATACCCAGAGATGTCCCCATCTTTCATTACTGTAAACACAGAGAATAATAACAAACCCAGGGTATGACAACGGCATTGTTGTAAACTAATCTGTGCCTCCTTAACATAAGGGATCTCACTCGCTGCAGTGCGAGTCCCTGGTGGGTTAAATATACAGCTGTGTGGATAGAGCCATCTACACAGTGTGTTTAGCCAGTCCCTCAGCCTATCCATAAACACAGTATATTTTATTTATACAGTACCTTCCTCATCCGTGTTACTCTTAAAGGCTGCAGCTCTAAGTCTTCAGAGCCCCCATCTCTCCTGCAGTCAAAAGCTCAACTTTCCAGCATGCTCCCAGGTTCGCATGCATCTCCACGTACCTGCTCTGTGGCTGGAGGAGAAGGAGGAGCAGGATTCACCTCTACTTGCAGCCTTCTATCTCACAGACTCTCCCAGCAGCTTTTCCAGGGCATATCGAGGAAGAGTTTCCTTGGGGAAGTCATACCTCTATTGCATGCCAGCTGACTAAAACTCTGTGAGCTCCGAGAGAAGTTTGAAGTCACAGGAAAAAAAAAAATACTCCCCATAGACTGGCCCGTGCATTCATTCCTTTGCAGTCACGATCTCTTATATATTCCCAGGCTCCCACGAGCATGTGAATACATACCTCCGTAATTGTTTTAAAATGTGTGTGTCCTCTGCGCTTCTCTCTATTTTCCATTTCGGTCATTCAGTCTTGGCTTATTTCCTGCAGTTTCTCAGCTGGTAATTACGCTCCTCTCATATTGACACATGAAACAGTCTGTAAATTCCACAAAAAGATCCCCTCTGCAGGCTTTGCAGACATGTGCTTGTCTCTGAAGTCATCCGTGCCTGTCCCACAGCTGTCAGCTTGCAGATTCCCAGGGAATGGAGTGAATCAGGGGTGCTGAGTTTGTTGCAAACCCTAAACTCCAAGTCCGTGCAGAATGGGATGCATAGGAAAAGGGTATAAGGGAGGGAAGCTTTGCAGTAGGGATAACACATATGTTTGGTTTCCCAACAGCTCAGTTGTGCCTCTGTGGCACAGCAGTGGGATGACCAAACACACCCTTGGGGGAAAGGATAAATTCAATTTAATGCTTGAATGCGAAATAATGTAAATGCCTTCCAGAAAGGGTAGGAAGATGGATTTTTCTTTCTTTTCCTTGGATATGAAACTCTCTTTCATTTCAGAAGCAATGCACTTGTGTGAACTGGTGGGTACCTGCACATTGCCTGTGTTGTCTTTTTCTGCTTAGACATGCCCTGGTACCAGGGCAGATGTGCATTGGCCTCTGCATGGTAGTTTGCAGCAGTGCAAATCTCTGAGAGGGTTTGGCCAGCTCCTCCGTGGGTGTCTCAGGATCAAACTGAGTGTTGGGTTCACCAGCCAAGGCGCAGCCCTGCCTGGGCCACCCCACCAGAGAGCTCCCGCAAGCATCAGAGACCAAAGCAAGCCTCCCAGGGGTCACTGCAAACCTTCTTCCCTGGATACATGAAGAGCATCTCAACTGAGTAAATTCCTGCCTGGAGGAGAGTTTTGCCTTCAGCATTGTGGGTTTTCCCCTCTTTGCAATGACATCAGCCATTATGGACAAAGATTTTGGATGGACCAAAAAAAAAGGGGGGTACTTCTACTGGACGGCATCAGTTCTGTCCAATTTTCCTGGATCTGTTTATTAAAATCAGATAAAAACTATGTCCTTTAACACCATGTGCCAAACAGCTTTGTGGATTCTGCTAAATATGTGCTGGCTCCAGGGTTTGCTCCTCTGCCACAGGTTACTTGTTCATTCTCCTTAGCACACCAGTTCCTGACAAGGTTACTTCAGATCTGCACCATACTGGGAGATTCAAGATGAAAATGTTTAAAGATGTGAAAGATATGGT
The DNA here is from genome assembly GCA_013390045.1 of Picathartes gymnocephalus. Lineage (NCBI taxonomy): Eukaryota > Metazoa > Chordata > Aves > Passeriformes > Picathartidae > Picathartes > Picathartes gymnocephalus. Next base: position 8,278 of record WEKY01002680.1, read on the forward strand.
TTGTTAAATGTTGCAAGAAGTACATTTTACACGTGTTACTGCAATAAGAATGTAACAAGGACAATCAATTTAAAAGTAATGTGTACATTATGGCAAAGGAGTAAACGAGTGATACATGTTCTAAATTATATCATGTATGATAATGAACATATATAGCTGTATATACATATTTTTTAAAGGCCAAATGGTTTAACAATTAGTAGGTGAACTATTTCTCATTGACTTGTCTTGGCAACAGAAGCAGATCTGGAGGAGTTCATTTGTGTACAGCAGCTCCAAAACTTTATTGAGGATCTCAGAATAGCACTTATATGGGACATAGGTGGTCCAAAAAATACAGCACAGTATCAGTGAGTGAGCATGTGGTCTGAAAGCCCCAACAACCCTGTGCTGTGCCCAAAGTAGGAGTCCACTTTCACTCTATGTTGTGGCATTGTGCCTCATGGCTATGGCTGTGCTATTTGGTTTGGCATTGGCTTAACACTGATGTGTTGATGTCCATCTCCCACCCAAGCTGCACCTCCCCTCATGGTCCATGCTATCTTATTTGGCTGGGACTGACAGAGGGAGGTCGCCAAGGAGATATTGTCTCCCCTCCTGTAATCTCGCCAGGGCAACCTGATGGCCAGCTCCATGTCACAGCAGCCAAGCCTGGAGGATGGCTGCATTCGTGCTGCTCAGAGATGTGGAGCCAGTTGTATTTTCCAGGTGGTGCATGGCTAGCTAAAGGAAAATGGCCTGTCACAGAAAGGATGGGAAGTCTCCTGACAGTGAGTTTCAGACTTATATGGAAGCAGAAGCAATTATTCACACAGATGCTGCTGTTGTTAGATGTCTGTCTCTGGTGCGTGGGCTGCAGAAATTTGGGTCAACCAATGGTTGATACCCAGTGACACCTGAATGCTGATGCTTCTCCAGTTACATCTTTCCCACTAAAGGTATCTCTCCCAGGGAGTGACCCCTGGCTGGATCCATACAGCCCTGACCCTTCTCTAGAGCAAGTTGAGTATTTCCTGGTGTCTAGCACTCAGATACCTAACTCTGGATGGTTCTCCCAGAGCCCTGAATTTGTTGTTTCATGGCTAGCTTTCTTTCAGAATACCTTGAATATTGTGGAGACAGCATCCAAATCTGCTGTGGAATAGCGTGGGAGGACTGTGTGGAGCAGAAGCAACCAAACCTGACACAGGCCCTGAAGGAAACCCCAGAACTACACTCATCTTGGAGGGAACAAGCTGGTTTTGTGGGAAAGGTTGCCCACGTGAGAGCTAATCCTCAGTGTGATTGACTCTGGGGAGTTGGGTTATCTGACAGCACCAATGCACCCAAGAATACCCCATGAAAGAACCTGAGGATGCAAGGAGGGACACCACACCCTGAAGACTTGTAGGATCTTGCCACCAAAACTGCTTACAAGCACCAGTCCTGCAGTAATCTCTGCTGGAATCTGCCATGCACACATCCTACACACCTCCATACTGAGGCAGCAGGATTGGGCAACCAGGAAATCCCACTTAAAAAAGAAAGCCAGAGGTCAGTTCTGGTCACATAAAGTCAGCCCTAGGCCCTCTCCTTCTCTTCTAAGTGTCATGGGATTCCCACTCTTCCATGGGAGAGGGGAACAGGCTTGGCTGGTGGGGCTGGCTTGCAGACAAGCAGTAGTGTATGAACAGAAAGAAAAATTCCCAGCTACTGAGATGCTTCAAGACATCACTGCCAGTACAAGCACCATTATCTTGAGCTGATGTTAGCCCAGTTGCTTTTTTAGAAATTTAAAAAAAAAAATAAAACCAACAAAAAAACAGCCAGGAAGAGAAAAACTGGCTGGTTTTAATAACTTGCAAAAGATTAGAAGTTGACCATGTGCTCATTTCACAGTTAAAATAAGTCATGTCTTGTCAACAAGATGCCCGTGTTTAATTATAAATTATATTTTCCCAGCCTAAACAAAGTTTGATATTTATGCTCCATTTCCTCTGGCTCTGATTGCAGCCTCTTCTTTTTAAAAAGTACATGAGGAACAAGGTTTCCAAGAGCTTTGCTCTGGCCACTCTTTTTCTGTTTCTGCTGCTGTTGAGGGAAGTTTGTTGCTGGGATGATGCTTCACACACTGGTGCTGATGGAGGTGCTGAGCAGAACGGTGAAGTTGTCCTGGTAACCAAGTCAGCTGTCATTCCTGTCCCATCTCAGCCCTCATCACATGGTGCCTGCAGGTCTCAGGAACAGTGACTGTAGCTGAACTCAAAGAAGATGTTGCTCTTGGCGTTTCCCCAGACTAGATTTGTGTCGGTCCCCTTTGGTACCAACCATAACCTTCCTCAGGTCCAAATGGCAGGGTAAAAATGGGTGTCCAGTTCCCATGGGACACTCCACACTTACCAAACCAGGTGTGGCCAGCTATGAAGGAGTTAGCTAAAACCATGTTACGATGCAGTGATTTGAAGGATGGATGAAGTCCTGGCTTGTCTGATTTCTCTTGGGTGCCAGGGTCCTCAAACACTGCTTGAAACCTAGGCGGATGGTGCCAAAAAAATGAGCAACAAAGCAAAATTCACGTCACGGTCCAAAAAGACATTCATGGAACCCTTGAGAGATGTTGTAAATCACTTGGAGGGGCAGATATGGTGGAGACTCACAGCATAAGCAGGTATCCCTACAGGATATAGATGGGGTGACTTTGGTGATAAGGGTCTTCTGCAGAGCCTTCTGAGAGAAGATAACACAAATAAGCTGGGGAGAAAACAATGCCTGATGTGGGGGCTGCTGGGGCTCATGGCAGTGAGGCAGTAAAAGAAAAAAGAAAGGGGAACCATGTGGGAAAAAATCCCAGACAAATAAATATTTTGGAGGGGTCGACATGGCACAAATGGAATATATGTTTGTATTATGGGAGGCCAAAACAATCTCCAGGCTCCTCTGGCTTTATTTCCAAGCCCGGTGGTCCTCAGACATGGAGCATTGTTCAGTGAGACTTTGAGGTATGGCTTGCAAGCAAAGTCAATATGTGACCATCTCGAGAAGACAGAAATAAGGACAGAGACTTTCTGTCTTGCACTTGACCTGCCTACTCCAGAGGCTGAAGGGACCCTGCATCCTACCCTGATTTTTGAAGTGTCTCTGCGTTTTTCCTGCCCTCTGCTAACTTCTCCAGGGACATCTTCTAGCCTGTGCTTGAAACATCCCAAAGATTTACCAACAGGTTCAGGAAACTGTGCTGCATGTGACAAATCTGATTTATCTTGAAATGCAAACCAAATGAGATTGATGTGGTTTCTCTTGCAAATATTTCCTGCATCTGTGCTCTAGCACTGCAATAGCAGAAGGATCCATATATCAGGTGGTGTGGAACAAGCTGCATAACAGTTTGCTCTGTCTTCTGTGCTAATGGGGGTAAAGATCATGTTTCTCTCTAAATATCCTGCTTAATTTAAAGTGTGTAATAGCATCCATTCTTCCTCCTTCTTGTTTTCTTTTGGTTGGAGAAATGAAAAAAATAGGTGTCCCCAGCATTTTCAGTCCCTGCTATTGAGTCAGACCTCACAAAAGTTACTCTTATTAATCAACCGCCATTTAAATAATCAATTTTCCTTTGGTGTTGTCCCTTCTTTCCACCTCTTTACTGTGTTTCCTTTGCATAGGTGGTGTTTTACTGCAGGGAAGCTATAGTGAATGGATTACTGGAATTATATCTATAAGGCCTTGGAGCTGATCATGATACAGGTAATATTCAGCTCTTGCAGAAAAATATTTCACAACAGTTAATGGAGAGTATGATCTACTCTGTGTTTTGCTCCTTCTATACTGTTTTTTTAGGCAAGTGCTGAAAAAAAGAAGGTTGGAATCATAATCATAGAGAAGAAATGAGTTAGAAATGCTCTATTTTTGTCATGTTCCTTAAACCCTTTGATCCTTCCCACAGCCCCTTGATCCATCACTACGTCATCACTTACTGAAATCATGGGGGTTTTTTATAGCCCACAGTGGGATTCTGGGTTATTTCCAAAATGTCTTTGCTTACTGCTCAGTGTGTTGACTTTTCTTGAATTATCTAACTCCCACCCCCAGTGATGTATTTTGGACTTTTTTTTTGCATGAAGAAAAAATATTGAAACCCTTACTTAGTCCCTTCATGGTTCTTGCTGAGCTACAACCATACATCATGAGAGTTCCCGTGTGCAGTGTTTTAGGTGGAACATACTGCTGGAGGAGAAAGTTACCTGTACCATCTAACAACCCCTCTGAACCAAATGATGGAGCAAGGGATACATTGGGAGACACACGGGTATATTGGAGTTATTTAAGTGGAGAGAAAAAGCCAACATAAGTCAACAATCTGAAGGAAAAAATCCTGCTCATCTACCTGTTTGATTTTTCAAAACACTGTAAGTATAATTTTCTTCTGAGCATCTCCTTCCAGATTTCAGAACAGGAGTGCAGGTCAGATAAAACTTAGAATCGAGTGCTTGGGTTACATTTACAGAAAGTTTAGTGAAATATGGGGAACACAGAAGCACAGACAATTATGTTTAAACATGTATTACGTGCACCCTGCCAAGCACAGGTGGAAGTAGTGATGGCATTGAAGAGTTGAGTAAATTCCTGGTCTCCTTTTTCTCATAAAAATCTGTAATTCCAGAATGATGTCATAGGTGAAGAAGATGAGCTGTATTCAATCACATACAGACAGCTGCAAGGTTGGGACCTATCAAATGACCCACTGGTCTTGATATCCTCCACAGCTCAGGGAGGGAAATGAAAGCCTGTCTTGCTCATGATTCATCTAATTGTCCAGCAGATGAGTCACCTCCACAAGCTCTGACTCTCTCTTGTGAAAACGAAGGGATTGGTGCGTGACTGCTGCAGACATAGATTCAGAATTAAGGGAAATGAATACCTCTTGTCATCAGGAAATAGAGAATTGGTTTATTCTGATGGTTGTGAGTACATATCTTGCTGGTGTAAATCCCAACTTTCCAGCCCGGGCTGGATATAGCAATCCCTTAAAATACTTTCCTGGTTTCCTCGAGTGAAGCCACTTGTGTATGGTATTACAGGATGTCCTACAAACATTACAAGCGATTCTGCCACTCTCTTGTTGCTTTGAGGGTCTGACATCCATCATCCCATCGAGCAAAGCCCTGAACAGGATTCCTGCCATGAGGGGCCTCTGTACCACTATCAACTTTCATTTTCTTGTACACAATTGTAAAGATCTTTGTTATGAATTAGGGATGAAGCTTCTGGATAAGATTGTCCACTTCTTTTCCTCCTCAGGTTGAAGGCATTGGGTTTTAGACAATGATCCTTATGGATCTCATCACCCATAATATCTAGAAGGTCTGTCTGTGCCATACCATAAGCACCTCCTCTTTGGAGGCATGTGCTTTTAAGGATTTGTTTTCTGGCATCATGACTTATGCATTCCTATCCTCTCCATAGCAAGAGCGAAAAGAGAAGCTCTTCTTTGCTCATTGCACCTTTCCAAAAGCTCCTAGGACTCAAGACTGTGAGAATGGACACACTGGTTCATATCAACATTGCTGGACTTAAATCTCAGATAAACAAACAAAACAAAAACTAGCCATCACGTTGCGAAATACGAGGTAGGTGAAAGGGTCGAGATTCAGGACAAAAACATTTTAGCAGGGCCTGTTGCGATAGAACAAAGGGTAATGGTTATAAACAAAAGGGTGGTTGGTTTAGGTATTAGGAAGAAGTTATT
>WEKY01002683.1:0-14452 GCA_013390045.1 Picathartes gymnocephalus
CTTGTTCAGGTCTGCCCAGTGAGACAAACTCCAAGGCATGAATCCACAGGCGCAAACCTGCTGGTTGTGGGTGCTCTGCATCCACCCTCCCTCCCCCTTCCTCTCCACACACAAGGTCCCAGAAGTTATGAAAATATCAAATCCTGACGCTTTTTGTTTTTAATAAGGGGGAGGGGAGGTGTGGGGGAAGGGGAGTTTTGGCAGCCAGCAGAACACTTTGGCATGCTCTGACAGGAAGGCCTCGTCCAGCAAGCAAGGACAATAGCTCACTTGTGCTGGGCCCTACCACATCAGTGTCACACAGGAAGCATCTGCCAAGGTCACAAGGAGCAGACTACAGCCCAACTATATTTTCACAGCAGGACATGTAAACCTGATGGATTGAAGGAACATTACACACTGGACCTTGCTGGCAGGCTGGTCATATACAATAACAAATCTGCAGTTAAAGAGCACAGGGGTTTAATGAGCTACCCTTACTTCAAAGAAATTCTTTCCCCTCCAAACAAATTTGGGCTTTTTGTTTCTTAGTCAGTGCTAGAATATTACAACACCTCAGTTATAATTCTAATTCAGCATCACAACTAGCATGATGAATTTATTCTGTTGGACAATTATTGGATTATCCAATTAACTGGATTTCAAAGCAAGGTGTGGGAGAGGAACCACACAGAAACTTGCTGTTCCAGCATACAGAATAATCTGATATAATCTGAATAAAACATTCATTGAGTATTTTATACATCTCTGGTCAATAATTCTATAGAATTGGTACCTTTGTGAAGTTGTTTCTCCCACAAGACTCCAGTTGCAGGATCTGCCGTTTTCAAATGCACAACCTTGTGGGTAGAACCACCTTCTCAAACTCCTGGTTTTCACTGGAATGACTTGCAGGAGTTATGAGGAGAGAATGAAACCTTTCTCTTAAGTTTCACAAGAATTTTAGAACATGCCTTAGGAGGAGTTTTTTATTGATAGATATAGCCAGCAGTATAGAAATACAGATGTGTAAGGACTTGTCTGCTTGGACAAGTTTTATTTCATGCAACCAACAAAGAATCGTGAGCTAGACATTTGTTCTGGAAAGAGAATTTCCTAATACTTCCTTCATACTAACAAGTCATAAATTAATTCTCCCAAAATAAATAAAAAATGGTAATTCAGAACCAACAGCCTCAAATCACACAGGTATATCATAAGAGGACTGGAGCCAGGTCAAAAACCTGGAACCCTCCAGGACACAGAATTAAGGTGAGCATCCTAGAAAGTGATCTGTGAGCCACACTACAAAGAAAGGAAGTTATTCCTCCCCCCTTTACCTCTGAAACAACTGTATTCCTGCTGGGGAATATATTTTTTATTAATCCGGACAAAGTGGGTAATGTCAAGCAGGAGCAGATCATTCAGCCTGAGAAAGGTAGCATTGGCAGAAGCAGAAGCAAACCTCATAAAGCACCCATGCCTCAGCAGACATCCATGTATATGGATGTGGCAATGCCTCTGCCGGACTTCTGATCCAGCACGTGCAGTGTGCAACTGCAGCACAAACCAGTCAGATGGTCTGTAGATGACAAACAGCTGTAACCCTCTCTTGACTGATTCATGTATACTCCTTGCAGAATACAAAGCTGGAAGCCTTTCATAATAGCCACCAGGTGCTGCAAGGACTGGCAACTTCTGCCTTCAGCCACTCATGTAATCTGTATTTTTAGCCCTGAAAAGGCAAAAACGAATAAGCTGACACAAGGGATAGGTCATGGACAAACGTGTGCCTCTACAAAATAACCAGCATAGTACACGTGCAAAATAGAATAGATGGTAAACTCCATGACAATTTTTTGGGAATACAAGTGTGAAAACTCATGCCAGGCTCCAGGAGGAGAAACAAACCCAGAATTTTGTCAGATAGCTCTTGTTCAATGTCTTCCAGTGAAGCTGTAGGCATCAGAGATGTCCTTTTGTCCTGAAGACTAGACCATCGCCAAGCTTCTGTTGTACATGTGGAATTCAGAGTTTGGCTATGTCTGGCTGATGACAGATGTTACATCTTAGTTTGCTTCCCAGTATCAGATCAACCCTCCAAGTAGACGAGCCCAGGCCCAACAGGGATTTTAGAAGAAGGCTTCTTTCTTCTGTAGCCTGGCTGAATAAACTCATATAGTAAGCACTTTTGCCTCTCTCCTCCTTGTCAACTTATTCAAACATATACCCAGAGACGAGGAAAATGAAGCCCCTCTTTTAATGCAACATTGTTCTCCTGGAATTTGACTGAATACAAGACGGCTTTCACTAGGCTTAGCCAAGAAGGTACAGAAAGGTGGCCTGGCACTTCTCTAGTCTCGCTTTCTTGAGAGAGGTCCGTAATACACACATTAGTCTATTTACTTCACCCAGACCCTTACACTGGATGCAGAAAGAGGCTGTCCCCTGGTTCCAGGGCACCACAGGATTATCTTTACCCTGCAACAGCCATCCCAGAGCTGTAGGGAAATTCCAGTAGAAGACAGATTATGATAAGCAACAGGCTCCTAAACTCTTTGATTTCATCATTAAATGAAACTCTGAACATGTCTACAGTTCTTCAGGCTCTTACTTAAGTCTCCTCCTACTTGCCTTTATAGAGGAATTTATTTTGTTTAGCAGTGTTTATTTTTTGGTACTCTCACTTGTGAGCTAAACTTGATGCACTATTTCAAATGACTATCACTCTAAGCTTCCAAATCTATATACCAGCACATTAAAAAAAGTTGCTTCATATTCTTTGGTATTTCAGACACCTAGAGAAAGTTAGGTTGAACTTGGAAAGCAAGTGCCATGCCATCAACTACTATGAGAAATAATTTCATTATTAATAGCCGTTATCTTAAACTAGGCATGAGAAAGTTAAACACATGAAGGCCTGAACAATGATTTCTGAGAGTTGATAAATTTCTTAAAGTATTCTTAATACCCTAAAAGTCCTACAATGACTTTTTTTTTTTTTTTTGACTCTTCATACTTGTGGTGTTATTTGTTTGCATATTTGAAACTGTGGCATCTGTGTAGAGCTATCTCAAAAACCTTCTTTCCCAGGTATATCCAGATGAAAAGAAATATAATTTCTCTGCAGAGAGACAACCACTTCACTTGTTTAGTGAAGAAATTAAATGGGAAGCAAAAGCAAGTGCCATTGCATCAGAACTGTAGAGTTGATTAACTCCATGTAGTTTTACATAGGGTAGAATGCCACTGAACAAGAACCTGTTCAAAAGCCTTCACTTAAACTTATTTCACTTTACTTGAAGAAAATAAAGGGAAGACCTATTTCCGTTAAGTTTCCAAGGAATTATTTTTCCATTCATTTTTTTGGGTAGGAATTCAGAGAGGAAGAAAATTTCATGGAAGCTTTCCCAGACAAAAACATGGTAGATGAGGAAATAATAGTACTGGTTTGACATAATGGACTTTCTGGGAGGTTTTACATTACAGAGGAGAAAACTGATCTTTTCTAAACTTTTGGTGAACTTTGGCAGTATATTTGAAAATTTGTAGATACAAATTAAAGAAAACTTGAAAAGCACAGATATCAAGTTCTCAGCAAAAGAATGCAACATTTGAAAGAATGAAATTCTAGTATTTAATTTTATTAATTATTAATGTGACTGTGTCACACTGCAAAAATAATCCTTGCTTATGCTGTAACTATATTGCATGGTTTGCTTAAACTTCCTCTAAAGCAGCTACAAGTGCCAAGGACAGGATATGAGATGAGATGGCCCATTGGTCTGGATAACTTCTTTGAACCAGTGCCAATCTCATGGTTTAATCCCAGACACCAATTACCACACACCCACTTGATCACTAGACTTCCATTGGGATGGGGAAGAGAATCAAAAGGGTAAAAGTATGAAAACTAGTGGTTTGAGGTAAGTACAACTTAAACAACAACAGTAATAGAAAGGAAAACAACAAAAAGGCAAGAGAAAGCAAATCCATTAAAAACAAGCTATGCAAATAAAGGGGGAAAAAAGCAACTTTACATACACATTTAATAAAATCCACCTTGTCTGTCAGCACTAGGGGCTCTACTAGTCAGGCTGCCCCTGCCCAATCAAACCTTTTATGTACTGTACAAGGGGATAATGTTCCTGCATTGAACCTAAAAAATAAGCTGGGGACAGCAGTCCGCATCATTCTTGCCTCAGGCAAAGACAGACCCATCTGTGACATTGCTTTTGCTCAAGGACCTGAGTGACTGGGGTTTTCTATTTGAGCTTGCTGTGTGACCAGTGCGACTCACCCCATGTAGTGTCAGCTGCATGATGGGTAGAGGAGACCCCTCCTTTGGTCATCCAGCCCAGCACTGGGAACTGGGGTGCCAGGACAAGCTGTGCTTCAGTGCCTATCACTTCCAGAGCAGCTTGAAACCCTTTGTAAGCTTCCAGTATCTCCTTTTCAGCTTGACTGTAACAGGCCTCAGATCATCTGTATGCCTGGCTCCAAAGCCTTAAGGGTCAACCTTGAGTTTCTCCTGCTACTTTCTTTCAGAGGCTCCAGGAAAGACCATCCTTCCCAGCTGAAGTGTAGAACACATTGCTTATAACTTATGAATAATGAATTACCACCCACTGAGTTAATTCAAATTCTTGCTATTGCTCAGAGCCCCATGTGAAAACTGATCTTCTTCCCAGGTACTGGATAGAGAGGGCCAACAATCAGACTGTCATTTGGGGTGTGCACTCTCCAAAACCCCACAACACCTAAGAAAGCTTGTTTCCTTTTTGCTAGTTGGTGGAAAAACTGCTCTTATCTAGTTTATCCCATCCACTGGGACATGACTTCCATCTTGCCATCTTACTCCTAAAAACTGGATCTACTGTGTAGGTCCTTTGATGTCACTTTTGTTTAAAGCAAAGCCAGACCATTTTCTTCCCATTTTTCTTTTCAAAAACCTTACCTGCAGTGTGGCTCCATGAGGAGGGCTATGAGCCCATGGAACTAGGATCAGCTATGGTCCCTTGGAGGGATGAGCCCTAGGGCAAGGACCAACCCCCTAGTTGTGATGACAAGGAAGGCCTCTCCCAGGATACACTGAAGTTCTAAATGTACCCCAGTACCTCTCCAATTGGGTTGTTGTTTCCCTGCCCCTACTGGGTCAGGTTCCAGATCGTTCTCCTTTCTTTGGTTCCCCATTGGTCCCTGTCCCCTAGCCACTCNTTCCCCATTGGTCCCGCCCCCCTAGCCACTCCTTCCCTGTCCTCCCACTGGCCCACATACCCTGGCTCCTCCTGTGTGCCGCCCCTAAGCCCTCAAACCTTTGGTCCCTGATGCTCTCTCCGTCCCTGCCTTCCTGGTATAAAACCCCTGGACCCTCCCATTGTTCTTGTTCTTTGTCCCTGGTCTCCTTTGTGCGTGGCTGCAATAAACCCCATGGAACTCCATACGAGAACCCTTCTAGTTTCTTTTTGAGAATTACAAAGCTATCCGGTGTGTGTGTGTTTGTGGGGAAGTGTGCCTGTGACACCGAGCAGCTCTTTGCTAGAGACGCTTTTGGAAGGTTGCGGCACCACACCAACCACCCACCGCCACAACAGCTCCATACAATGATGCCATCAATATATTCCAGGTGTTCTGGAGCTCCACCCTTCTCCAGTGCAATCTGGATCAGTCCATGGCAGATGGTGGGGCTGTGTTTCCATCCCTGGCACAGTTGGTTCCAGGCCTAATGCACATCCCTCCAAGTGAACACAACCTGTGGCCTGCACTGCGCTGCCAGAGGGATTGAGAAAAATACATCAACAATGTCACTGGTGGCATCACTCGGCTGCTTTGACTCTAGCTCATAGTGAAGCTCCAGAATGTTGGGTGTGGCAGCACTCAGAGGTGGCATTCATTCAGGCATCCCCATTAGACTTTCACTCTTGCCATGTGGGGTTGTTAAGGGGTAAGCAGGTCCTTGCTCTCCAGTCAGCAAACCACCTCATGGGTAGGAATTACAGTGTCTTGGTTGGAGCCTTATTACCTCCCATGCACCACTGTGGTAGTGATTGGCACCTGCTGTTCTTCAGCCTTCAGCAACCCCACAACAGAAGGGCTCTCTGAGAGACCAGGCAAGGTAAGACAGATACCTATTTTCCTTTGCCTTCAAGGCACCTACACCAAAGGCCAATTTACCATTTTCAGTCCTTGAAATACCCTCTCCTGGGATAGTCTACACCAAGAATGCCTCTGGACCAGTGACAACGGGTTGCTTTTGCCACTCTTTCCCAATCAGGCTGACTCCAGACTCCCATAAAGTCAGCTGTTTGGATCCCCCTGTCACTCCAGAAATACAAGTGGGTTCTGTCCCTGCATAGCCTTGATGGCATTAGGGTACACTGTGCACTGCATCAGTGTCTACTAAAGGCTTGTATTCCTGTGGGGCTGCTGTGCCAGGCCATTGAATCCACACAGTCCAGTAAACCTGGCTGTCCCTTCGCTCCACCTGGCTGATGGCAAGGCCCCTCTAAATCCTGGTCACAATATTCATAATTACCTTCTTGTAGATACAAAGCAGAAGTGTCTTTATTATGATGAGAAATAAGACCAGCCCTTCCTGTCTGTTTGGGAATTGCACACTGGAAACCAGAGCAGCAATTTTCCTTGAAGAACACTGTCTTGTGATTGGTTTTCTCTGCAACTCATATACCCATGCCTCTACGGTCAAAGTAGATTTTTGTCATGGTTTGAAAAAGAGTAACTTTTCACCTGCAGAGATTTTATAATTTCTGGCAGGTATAGTTTCCTTTCTGGCAGGCATAGCTTCCTGTAAGCTATGCCTGCAGGGATTTTTTATACAATTTCCTGAGAAGTGCAGCTTCCTGCATGTCTGAAGAGCCAATTAGGGGCTAGTTCTGAGATAGACATGTTGTCTAACCACTGAGAGAAAGAGTATGCCTCTGTGTTCTCACATCTTAAGAGAAGAAACTTAGAGATTTGTTCTCTTTGGAGTTCTGGCTTTGAAAAGGTAACATCTCCGCGCTGCCCCGCTGGCCTGCCTGGGCCAGGCCTTGCGCTGTGCTGGGCCTGGGGCTGCACTGGGCCAGGCCCCTCCCTCACTCCACCAGGAAGGGGACCGAGAAAGCCATCAGCCCATGGTGCCACCGCCGCTGCTGTGGCTCTGCCACTGCTGCCCCCTCCGCCGCCGCCCCTATCGCGGCTTCTGCCACTGCTGCTGCCACCACTGCCGAGAAGCTATCAGCCCGGGTCAAGTGGCTCTGCCACTGCGGCTTCCACTGCCGCTTGCGGCACGACTTTTCTTCGTCCTCCCCCCACGGGAGCACCAACACTGCCGAGATGTCGCAACGCAGCCGTTCCTGTCTTCTCTGCTCTCCTGCCTCTCCGAGAAGGATTTCCAACAGCTCTGGCCCCTGTCCAACAGAGGTCTCGTGACCAACAACTGAATCGGGAAGAGTGCACTAAAGAGACTCATATTTAGCTTTAAGTGCACAAGTGGAACTCAGAAAAGTAAGGACACAGACGACAACAACAGAGACACCAAGGTTAGTGAAGAAAAGACTGAAAGTCTAGAGGGAGGAGAAGGAGGAGATGCTTTAAGCTGAAATTCTTCTATAAAACCATGGTAATAGACTGTATTCAAACAATTTCCTTATAACTCATATTGTACCAATTGGGGGGGTACAATCCAACTACAGACTAAGCCAAGGCACTCATGCTGAAGCAAACCAAATTTACAATAACTGTGGTAGTGGGAAGTCTTATCACAGAGGAGAAACCCTCACCTCAGGGTAGAAGAATAGAGGGAAGAAGACCCTTACCTCAAGGTAATAATAGAGGCACACCCTTACTCCACAGATGTGAGAAACCTTGCTTCCAGAGAGAGAAGACATTTGCTTTTCTACCAGAACAGTTCATCCTTAAAATACTGCCCCATGATACAAAGATGAGTCCTTGAAGGCAGTTGCAGGAACAGCTGGATGTTGAGGAAAGGACCCTCACAGTGAACAGATATCTGGGCGGCTGATTAGCTGTGAAATTGAACCCACGAAAGAACTGTGTTCTTGTGGAAAGTCTCCATGGTGAGGCAGAAGAGACTCCTCTTTCCAACTGAACTTCTGAAAGTCTATTTTAAAGGTGGTAAACTGACCAAAGATCTCTAAGTTTTGTTTCTCTGTGTTGTTGATGGACAAAGAGTTGTTGGTAAAGAAAGACAGATGAGGTGAGGGGGAAAGAAACATCTGGAGGTTTATTTTGATTCTTATTATTTTCAAGTTTTTTTCTCTCTTAGTTCTGTTAATAAACTATCTTTTTACTTTCAAAGGTTTAGGCCTGCTTTGCATTTCTCCTAATCTTTATCTCACCAAAGCAATGAGTAAGTACACTAGTAGTAGGCCAGAGTACCTGAACCCACTATACTAAACTATCACCTGGTGTGAGGAGGCAACGTGAAACGACTACAATTTTCCATCCCCCTTCATCATCTCCTCTTCATGGTCATGCAGGCAAAACCAGAGTGGCCCATAGTGTGTATCCACTGTATCCTCTCCCTTGAGCAGAGGAATGCTTTCTCCTAATTCATAAGATAATGATCCCTACATCCTCTTCAAACTGTGGGAACCCCTGGGACAACTTCTCCACAGGCAACGTGCAGGCCTGGAGGGAGCAAGAGAGACTTTCTCTGTACTGACAGAGTTATCCAGCCAATTCAATCCACCTTTTGTCCCTCTGTGTCTTTCCAAGTCACTACTACAAATGAATTTGCATAGCACAATGCTCCACTCCTTTCAAATACACCCCATATAGGTAGTGTACAGGACTTCAAATGGATAATTGTTCTTTGCCCAGGTCATCATAAATCACCTCTAGCACAGCTAATTCCCTCAGGTAACAAATACCTCCCTCCTGGCAGTCCACTTGCCTGGGCAACATATAACATCTTCCCTGATGGAAGATACCATGGCTTATTTACAAGGACATAGCATCAGAAGAAGAATCACTAAATATCCAGCATTCCACTTCATGATAATCTCTGCATGCTCAGATGAATTACACAGGCTTTGCAGGTATGCACTGCTTGAGACATAGGGGAATGAAACATTTTAGTACTTTGTGGTTAAATATTTGGCAATCCATGCAGATCATGGTTAATATTTAAAGTCTAAACCAAACCACTAAAGCAGTTCACTGCTCATCAGACTGCAGAATTCCAGGTCAAATTACCTGAATGTGCTTAGCTTTGAAGGTATGAAGATAAGAGGGACAGCAACTGCAAGCTAGCTGGGAATACTGTGGTTCAGAAATACAGTACTGATGAAGCCCAACAACATTTTCAAACCCAAATTTTATTACCTGAAGACATCTGTATCCCTTAAAAAAACAAAACAAAACAAAAAAACCCCCAAAACCCTAGAAAAAAAAGAAAAAAATAACAATAGACAAGATTTCCTCATACAACAGTGGAGACTTCCATTTTATCAAAGCTTTGATTTTTTTATCGAGACACAAAGTTTCAAGCATCAAAATCCCTGATAAATAAACACATACCTAAGCACTTTTCCCGTCCAGAGACTAAGTGAGGTTTGAGACTTTTCGTTCAGTTCTCCTCTTGTGTAGCATTACACATCAATACCAATGGAATACATTAGTCTGACATGAATCAAGAGATAATTTGGTTTTTGAAGAATCATCTATCCAAAAAGAAAATCCCGTCACAACCTGTTTATATTACTTAATACTTAAAAGCCATCTGTGAGGACTGTCTGGTTTAATAAATACTGAAATTAGCTCCAAATGGAAAATATATTCACAAGAACTAAGCAGATTCTTTTCTCCTACTCGGGTTGATTGCCAATTTTTAGAAAGCATCCAAAAAATGGACACAGACCAAAGCAGAGGAAGGTACATTTTTGGAGGGAAGACTCTGGTATCCTGAGACCAGAAGCAGCCAGATGCCATGCAATCCTCTGTGAATCTGGGCATTCAGCTTATCACAGCTTGCTCAGGGTAAACCTCTTGAGGGAGAAATAGACCTAAAACCAGAGAACCTCTGCCTGTTCCCACATTTTCTTATGAGGAAAAAAAAGAAAGTACAAAAGCAAGGAAAATGTTTACTAATGGGTCTGTAACTGTAATGAGCACATCCCCATCCCTCATCTACGCTTGAAAAAACAATTAATAGTGAGCTACATTTTGCTGTCTTTTCTAGAATAAGGCGCCACTTTACATATCACAAAATTAGTCCTCTGACTACTTAGTGATAAATCTGACTTTAAATTAGAGCTTCTTAACTATATTTCATTACCTTTGGCATTGAAACTGGCCACCTATGAGTAACACAACTTTCCTTCTCAGTAGATGATTTGGGATGCAATGACTAACTGGTGCCTGATAACTTCTTGGAAGCTGAGTTAGTGGAAAGCATGTTTATTTATAGGTTATTAGTAAATGAATTCTCAGAGAAGAGGAAGTATAGTGCTGAAGTGGTCTGCCCTTGTAAGGATGGTGTTGCTCTCCCGGATGTTCAAAGGCTCCGTATCTCCAGCCTTTGTAGAGACTTACTTTTAATTAAAGAAAGGAAAAAGAAAAATGAAAAAAAGACAAGCCATCATGTTGTGAAGAGCCAGATGCAACTCCTTCTACCTGTAGTGACAGTACCCATTGTCCCCATGATAAAGGTAAACAGAGCAGGCAACTCTTAGTATACTTTCTTCCTTCTTCATGCCTTCTAGATGTCCTGAAACACACAGCAGTGCCAAGTTCATGGCCATGCAATGCTGCAAGTATTTGCATGGGGCCACCAAGAGAGATGTAGGCAAACAGCAGGGCACTGAGATCTAGTTTCCAGCATTCCTAGAAATATACACTGGCTGCATTGTGTGCTGCCTAGTGGACATCAGCCAGCCTTGTCCAGACTCATCTGTTTTCCAAGAAGTTGCATTTAGATATTAAATTCTCTATACACCTTCTTTGACTGACTCCACTTGGTATGTATAGACTGAAATATCTGTCCTGACTGTTTTGAAGGCAAATGGATAGGACTTTATGCTATTATTTCACATAGTAACTCCACTTTGCTGTTTTGCCAACTTTTCATTTACTTGTAAGGTTGTAGGTTCAGGTAGTGTCACCAAACACATACACAATGCATCCAAGATGAGATTAATGGCATGACATCTTTCAAACGGTGGGAAGCAGAAAACTGGAAATATCTTTGGATTCTGTAGGGAAGCAACTGAGTGCAATTCTGAAGTTGTTAAACTAACCTTTAAAAATACCATTTAATGATACTTTTTTTAAACTGCTGACTTGAAATAAGTGACTAAAATTTCTTCCTTCCAATTGTTTATGTGATTTCAAAAATATTTGTGTCTGCAGACTAAGGTTGTGGATGGTACTTCTCAAACAATTTCACTAGGGAAGAAGTTTTGGAACTCTTATCTTGCCATTTAGGAACCCTCTCCCCTGTAGCTGAAGAGCAGATTTGAACAATGAAATTGGGTGTTATTAAAAAAAAAAAATTGAAATTGAGGCCTGAATTTTCTTGTGAGCCTTGATGTCTGGTAGGCTACCTGTAAGGGACTCGATGAAAGACAATTCTACTTCTTATGTTTAAGATCTGGGGCAACTTTCTCCTTCCCTGACTTCTTAATTAGTAGTTGTTGTAGGAATTTATTAAATCGGAAGTGGTACAGTAGAGACGGTGCCTCTGATATGGCAATGCTGTCTGTGTAAAGGGAGATGGGGCAGAGCCAGAACAGAGATTATAGTCGTATCATTTCAGCAATAGCTTTCACTTCAGGAATGAAGTGCTAGTTTTGGCTGTGATAGAGTTAATTTTCTTCACAGTAGCTGGTATGAGACTATGTTTTGGATTTGTGCTGAAAACAGTGTTGATAATACAGGGATGTTTTTGTTATTGCTGGGCAGTGCTTAGACAGAGACAAGGCCTTTTCTGCCTCTTTTATCACCCTCCCAGCAAGTAGGCTGGGGGAACACAAGAAGTTGGGAGGCAAACAGCTGGGACTGCTGACCCCAACAGACCCAAGGGATATCCCGTACTCTATCCCATATCAGCATATAAAGTCAGGGACAGAAGGATTGGGAGGATGTTTGGAGTGATGGTGTTTGTCTGCCCAAGTCANTCTACTCATGGGAATCAGTGAATTAATCTTTTGTTTTGCTTTGCTTGTGTGCACAGTTTCTGCTTTCCCTATTAAACTGTGTTTTATCTCAACCCAAAAGTTTTCTCACTTTTTTGATGCCACCATCCTGCTGGTGCTGGAGTGAGCAGGTGACTGTGTGGTACTTAGTTGCTGGCTGGGGTTAAACCATGACATCCCTAAAAACAGGGCTATTTAAAAAAGCACAATTACCAGCTTGTACACATGGATGGGGCCTGCAGTGTGACAGCTCATCCCTGCCCAAGGGACTGTGATTGCATGTGGGCATTTGCATGCATGTTGTTTGGCCATTCTGCAGGGATATCCTTGTCCATGGCCATTCTGCAGGCATATCCAGTAGGCCACCCTTTGTTAAATGGATGTCAGCATTTCCTTGCCTCAACAGCTGAAGCTCTTGGAGGAAGATGTTTCATGTGCAAGTGTTTCAGGACCTGCATCTGTGTGTCTTTGATGGGGTGGGTGCAAGTCACATATTTTGCCCATGACCATGTTTGCACATCTGTATGTTGCAGCTCTGAAAGTCCTACAAGGAGCTGTTTCTTGCAGTGTGAAGGGTTTCTTATGCATTAATCTCCTTGTGGGTGGCCTAACAGACACACAGGGAGTCTGCTGAGTATTTCATGGCTCCACCCATGCACCTGCCACTGCATTGTTCAGCCTTAGGCCACAGGGCAGATCATGGTGTCTGGTGTCAGAGGAAAGGGGCTTAAAATTGGGAAAAAATCTCAAAAGAGTTTAAAGAACATTTCATATGCAATGTAAAACAGAGGTTAAGGAATAGAGAAAATCACCTCATTTCAGGTATCTGGAACTTCTTAGCATGAAAGGAAAATAACTGAGTTACAGAAAAACAAACCACTTCTCATTATGTGATTTTGGGAATGTCTATTGTTAAAAAGGGAGACCTCAGACTCCCTTTTTAGTGAATTCAAGTCATTTATTAATGAGCAGCCACAGCTGGAAACAGCAAGGCAGAGATCTGATTGGTGCACGCACCACACCTGATGCTCTCCCCACCAGTCCGTGGACAGTAGAGGACAAGGACCCGAGGCAGAGCCTCGGCACAGTTTTTATACTCTTGCTTACAGTCCCTTATTGGTTCCTTTTCAATCCCCTAATTTGCATGGCTCACTGTCCAGTCTGATTGGTTAGCTCAAGGATCCTTGGTTTGATTGGTTAAATTATCTGCATCTGGTTAGTTGGCCTTGGATCCATTGTGTGATTGGTCTAATCTGGATCCTCTTCCCCATTGGCTCGTTAGTCTGGGCTTGGTGATGTCACTTGCGAGAACAATCTGGAAACTCTTTCTGTGGCATGTATGAGCAACATCTAGTGGTTGTTACGCAGCACTATACCCGATCTGCCATGCTTGTGACTTTTAACATAATTATTAATAACACTTTAATGACAACAATTATCTTAACCTGTAACATTTAACATTGTCAACCAATTAACTGCTTAAACTTTAAACTTACTTATAACATCTATAAAACACGGTTTTGGTAAAGAGTAGCCCCTCTTGCCTTTCAGAAATCTGTTTTTCCTCAGAAGGCCCCTGACACCAACCCCCAGTGCTTAAAGGGAGGGTTTATGTATGCACAGAAAGCTTTATAGCATTTCTCTAAGTTAAAAATCTTGCTTGCCTATGCAGCTAAGAGCTAGAGTTTTGAGTTATTTTTTATGACTTCTAAGCTGATAACATTTGCTCAAACTCATATGACACCTGCCATCTGCCATGATCTCTAACAAGTTTAATAGCTTGGCCACATTACAGAAACAAATCACCTTTAAAACAGTGAAGATATTTGGCTCTTACAGGTTAGAAGGGAATTTCTATGCTCACATACTAAAGTGTTTTCTCAAATACTGTAATTTTCTTTCCTGCCTCCCAAAAGCAGATCATGTAAAGCCTATAATTTTTTTTTTTTTTTGTAAGTATAAATTTATTTTTAGTTATGCAGGTCAAAGGTCTTCCAATTTCATGTGTTGTTCGAAGCCAAAATTAGTGGTGTAAGGGAAATAGTCTGCCCTCCAATACAAGAAGGTAAGGAAGTAATAAGAACAGAGAAAAGCAGCATAGACAAGGTCTTCAGCTCACGCCCTGACTAATTTGCCTTTTGAACACATCCTGTAACCATTAGGTTATAAGAGGGCAGCCTGAAGTTGTTTTATGTGCTAAACAGTAGTGGTCAGTATACTTCCATGTAGATTGATGGATGAAGGAACCAGAAAGTAAGAGAAAATCTCACAAGGGACAACTTACATTTCTCACTGATCAAAATTGCAAATATCGA
>WEKY01002686.1:6843-55981 GCA_013390045.1 Picathartes gymnocephalus
TGAAGAATGTCTGTCAATAGGACAAGGACACTTCAGTTCCTCAGAGAGGGAACAAAAATGCTTATGAAAGAATACTCAAAAGAAACATTTTGAATGACTCTTCCTTTTCATCCTATAGCACTATAAGCAACTTGATATAACAGTAACTCTCCATATTAAAAGCAGAAACAAAAGAGAAAGTTTCACCAGCCTTATTATTAAACACAATACTCAATCCCAGATCTCTACTCTTGGCTGGAATTTTGGTAAACTCTTTTATCTGTATATAGACATTTGGCTGTAGTGTCTTCAGAGCACCTTAGCACTGCAGAAAAGAAAATGAGGCTATGTATTATGCTAAGAGGAACCTAATAAAGTATTTACTATTTGAAACATTTTTCCTAAAATATTTTATTTAGATGTAGGCAAAAAAAAAAAAGGGAAGCAAGTTTTTAGGAAATGAGATAACTACATTCCATCAAAATTCCAAAAAATCAGAAGTCTATTCTCATTCTTGGTGTGAACAGCACTAGTGACAACATTTCTGGCTGAACGACATTTTACACTGATTTCAATTAGGAATGTCTACTCCAGGATTTGGACTGAGATAGCTAAACTCATTCTTAAATTTAGTTAGGTCACCTCAGATTCTGAGCATGCCCCACACGAGGCCACAATTTCTCAGAAAATACTGGGCCTACTCTGGCACTGTGGCTTATCTCTAGTGAGGCTTTATGCAGTTTTGGTTTTCCTTTAGCTTTGAAGGATGGGGAGGGTAGTGGCCACTCTTTTTTTCAGGTTACACACTTGTTCAACTCAAGCTGCACTCGATTTAAGACATTATGACTCTCAAAAACAGTGTCTTAGTTATATTAATAGGAATACGCTTTGGTTAATAGCTTTATAGCAAGGGAACATGACCTACCCAAATTTCAAAATTAAGTATCATTACTAAAACATACCAGAAAACTGGAGAAGGGGCATAATCTATTCAATTGCTTTACTACTACAGGTCTGTTGTAAAAAACTTAACAATACTTTTACAATGCAATCACTGTGTGAAGCAACAACCTGTCCCTCTTTTAGGTTTAGGGAGAGGAGATGGATACACTGTTCTTGTCAGGCATCCACTACCCTGCCTTCTGTTCAGCCGAAATACAGACAACATGCAAATACTCCTTGACAGTAAGGGCAGCTCATTAAATCCTTCAGGAAAAATAGCTGGAGTTCATCAGCCTGATTTCAGACTGAAGCAAATGAAAGCACATGTGCAACAGGCTGTGCAAAAGAAGCTGTACAAAAACAGCTGAGAGCTGTAGACTTCTACAGCTATTTCCAAAGTACCTGAGTATCTTTATCTCTTTCAGACTATCTACAGAGCATTTGCAAAGATTATTTATGGAGAAAGGGAACTATGAGCTTTGCTGGAAGAAAAAAAGGAAACACAAGAACATCAGATTCTGATGCTTAAAGTGATTAAGTTGGTTTTTTATCTTGCTAGTTCTTACCAAACTACTTGAACACAGCTCTGTTTGCCATGTAACACTGTCTGCTACATCACAACACAGTAGATACAACATGCAGTAAAACAAAACCAGCATGTACCACCTACTCCAGTTTTGGTGTTGGTTTTGTGAAGAACTCATTGTAAAGCTGGTGTTCATCCTGGCATACATGGACCATAAAGGCACAACCACTTCGTACCTGTATTCACAGAAATACAAATATTTCATTTTTAAATTATTTTCCTTGAATCAGTATCACAAGAGATATAACAGGTATTATTACTATATATTATATATTGTGTTGTGACTATTACAGCTATGATTAAACTGAAGCTTTGTAAAATGCAAAATTCATGAGATGAACTCAAAGACTACGGACTGAAAAGATGTTACTAGCCAAATAAAAGCTCACTGTACAACTTCTGTCCCTTTTTTGTTTCTGAAATTTAAGTAACCATATTTAATGCTTTTTTTATAATCCTCCCCCCTCTGTGAGGTTTGTAACAGGGTGGAGATTTTACAGAAACAAAATATGTATGGCTTGACAATATTAGTAGAACGTTAATGATCCAAACCCACAGACAACAATAACAATTTTGCATGTAAATGACTGAATTAAGTAACTTCATTTTACCTGGGGGAGAGGGGATTAAAACATAACAAAACACACACAACATGTGACTGCTTTACCTACCAGAGCACAATGATCTCTGTTATTCTGACTGGTTAATTCTGTAACACTGCTAGCGATACTCGGACCAAGCAAAAGCTCCCGCTGGTCAAGGTAACATTGATGGATTTCATTGAGAACTTGCTGATACCTAGCCAAGAAAGCATCCTGAAGATCATTTTCTGGCACACATAAAATGCATTCTAATATCCTCTTTTAGGTCTATGTAATTTCAATTTTTAAAACATTCTTTTAAATAAATAATGTGTTTAACAGTACTTCAACAAAAGTAAATATTTTCAAAACTTAAAACTGTTGAAGATAAATTATATAGACATACTCACTCTGGCATTTTTTCGGATCTTTGCTCTACTTGTTCAATAAGAGTCTACTCAAAAAAAAAAAGAGAAAGAAGTATTATCAGTCAATTACTTTTTTATAATAATTTGAAAATAGTTTATAGTATTTTTACATGGATACAATATGTGATCTTTGGACATTCACACTTGCATAATATGCAATCCTTGTATTCATGATAATAAATTCAAGCCTCATTTCCATAACCTCCTTTTTAAAAGTTAGTTACCAGCCTACTTACTCTGACTTTGGGAGCAGCTGCTCTGAATTTCACATAAAACAGCGTGAAGGCATTGTCAGAATTTGGCACAGCTGAAGGATCCTGAAAGAAGAGATGAGTAATTGGTTAAAAAGCAAAATACTGTATTTGGTTTCTAGTACATAATGGCTAAGATAATTAGACTCTAAAACAGGGTATTGGTTCTTTATGCTTATGCTTCCAGTGGAACAGCTTTTTGCCACTTCCCACCAAGAAAGGCATGCTGGTTTCAGAACTCAAAGTCAGATGGAAGAACAAAACCCAACCCAAAAGTTTCATCCAACAGCCTCTACAGAAAAAGGAACATTTTCAGTAATTGTGACATTCTCCATTAGAGACAACAATTTTCTCTGGACCTGCTGTAGTACTAAAATTGAACAGATTTCCCTTTTATCTGCCCGTCCCAAGGCAGAGAAGCTACGTTTCAGCTCGTATTCAAGCTCCAACCAGAATATCAAGTCTTGAGGCAGCTCCCTAGCCCAGCTGGGCAGACAGCTTGACCTCAGATGAATTCTAGCACTAACAGAGCGGAGACCCAATTTACACACCAAGCTTTCTTCCCTTTATCCCTGCTGAAGCAAGAGGTAAGAGATGGCCTTCTTTAGAAACACGATGGGGACAGGAAAACTCCACCATCCCCACCTCCTGTTTTCATCCTTGTGAGCAATCTCATCATCCCTCTACATAGATCAAAACCTCCCCTCACATGTGTGCATAACCAAAGAACATCCAGATCTCAGTCCCTTTCCAGTCCTGACAGTCTTGTTCTGCTGCAATAGGAAAACTCAACACTTGATGACAATGAAAAAACACTGGTCCAGTACTGCACTTCTAGCAGAAGGAGTCATTTGAAGTTTCAAAGTATACAAAATATCCACAAAACCCCCATGTACATGGGAAGGAAAAGGTCATCCAACTCTTAAAAGACGTATCCTTCCTGAGTTAAAACTCCTAAGCAGCAATTCAATTCCAGAAATCAGGTTACACACTTCTTTCTGTAAACATGCTTATTATCAGAGATGTTCAGTTTTGTTTAAATTCAGCTCAGTCGGGGAAATCCATTGGCATCAAACCAAGCTATGATATGGGTTTTTTTTAATAAAACCTAGTTTTGTACCAAACACGAAAAATGTTCAATGCCACTTAACCAAGATCTTCACTCCAGGAGTACCTTTTCACAAGTTTCCATGAACATTGCCTAAAATTTCTTTCTTTTAGGTATGTCAGTTCTCAATTCTAGCATCTTTCAGTTTCATTGGTTATGCCCCAGGACAACAAGTTTGCCTGTAATAGAACTGAGCACAATTATTTGGAGAAAGAATCAAAGTGCATAGGAAAAGACATTCCCCTGCTCCCTTCTGCTCTGTCAAAATATTGCAGCATGAGACTATCAACACTTTAATGAGATCAAAAAACCTCCCTGCTCACATTTACGCCTAAATGTCACTGGCGTGAGGGGGAGTAAATGCCTAACTCTCCCGGGACGCTGTAGCATTGCTGTCAACATTTTAAAATGAAACAAAAAGTACTGGCAAAACTAATAGGAATCTGGCACAGTTGTTATCTGCAGCTACACTAACCACTGCAGAATAAATTAAATATTTACATGACCAAGAGCACCCAAGAATACTTACTGGAATGTAATGCTGAAACGGTCATGGCATGAACTCAAAGTTGTGCTTTACGCTTACCATCCTTTAACACCCAGCTCCTGTATACTTTCTTCAAGTATTCCCTGCAATCTCTCTCTGTCTCCAAAGCAATCCATCTCCAAAACAAAACACCACAGTGCCTCTGTTTCTCTTGTGTACCCTCCCCATTTGGCAACAGACCAACAGTTCACAGTTCCAGTACAGACTCTGGTTCAGGAAAGCAAACTGTCTGGCCTGGTGTCTCTAACGCAGTCTTTCATCCATCCCTGGCCTTCATTAGCTTACTGCTCACCTACTTCAATTCACTGACTTCACCTTCTTCAATTCCCATTATTTTTTAATTATTACTACTTTTAAATCTTTTGTATCCCTAGGTCTCTGTCATATTTAGCTGAGTATTGGACAACCTACAGGAACACTGTAGCACTGACCTATTTTCACAAAAAACTGCTGACACATCCCACCCTCAAAAAAATAAAAAGAGAACTGTTTGATGTTATAATAGACATTTCAGTACAGTTCCACTAGCCACTTACTGATTCACCTTACCCTTTTCATTAACTGGCTTGTGAGGTTCTGTAGTGTATTCACAGTGTATGTCTTGATAAGGTGCATAGCTTTAGAAAGGCATTGTTTAAATTTAGTCAAATATACAGGATAGTCTTTAAAATTTGGCTGAAAGAAAAAAAAAATCCATTTTAAATAGAAACAGCAAGAGTCAAAAATTTATCAAAACTTAAAATACTCATATAAACTTAAAATACTCATATAGCTAGCTTGTACAAACTAAAAGCAGTATTTTATAAAAAATAAGCAAAATAGTAAGTATATTCAATAAAAATTTCCTAAGTTTATAAAGCACCATCCCTAACTTCTTCCTGTATTTGGCAGAGAAAACTTTTTATACCAAAAAAACATTAAAAAAGTATGAACACATAGTTGTGATGATTTAACTAAAATTAATAAAGAATTACTTACATGTGATGAAATATATGCAATACAATCATCAAGCTTAGCCAGCATGGGAATGAATCCTTCACTGTTCACGGACAGCGTAGGGGAATTCAATTTCTTTGGAAAACAAGACAAAGCATCTTTGTAAGGAACCTAAGTACATTACTGCTGGTGACTAAGTTCAAAAGACCAGTACACTTTCATTTTCTAAGACTATTAACAACAAAATAATACTTACAGTGTTGATGTTTTCCAGCTCATTAAAGTAAGAAAGTTTCTGCTGGATGTTTTCAGCCAGGTCAACAAGCTCTGACTATTAAAGAAACAATAAATAAACGAAAATCATCAACCTAGCAAGCAGCTTAAATATATATATACATGTGTGTATAAAATTATTAAGTCTCCCTTTCAGCTCTCAGCACACACCATTGTTAAATAGCTCCAATAACTTGCAACTGATTAGGTACAACAAAAGATGCAGAATACAGCAGCGCTCTCTTGCTCTCTCTTACCAGAGACAGACACATTACTTACAGTAGTGTTTTTAAAATAATATATTCTACAGGTTTGTCAGTATCCCACAGACAATGCTGCTTACAGACAGCAGTGCTGCCATCAGTACTATGGAAAATGGTAGAAATCCTGCATTTCAGGATTGGAGACTTTAAAAGTTCTCCCTTATCCACTGTGACGAAAAAAACCCCATTCATTGTATCACTGTTGCAGCAGTTCATCAGGAAAAGGTATCTGGGAAATAAGCTCACAACTTTAAGGAGCTTGCAGTAACCAGCTCAAAATACTTCTGCAAGTGATATGAATGATTAAGTCCAATACAGTTTGCACTTGTCAGGCATCAGTTACAAAAGCTGCCCTCAGCTAGCGTATCTTCATTAAAGCATATACTGACACATACTGAACATTTTACTGCACAGCCTGACACCCTAGTTGCAGGTGAAATACACCCAAAAAATTAGGTCCAAAGCAAATGGAGGGATTGTTACCACAGCTCACATGTTTTCCCAGCCCAAGAAAACAAAACTTTCATTAATATGTCTTAGCAGTTGCCAGCAATCCTCCCATCAAAGATTACCTGCTCTTTCAAAAGCTGTTCACAGGCCTCATGCAGTGTTCCTGTCTTTGTGGACACAAAAAGATACTGTTTTTGCAGTGATTCCAGGTGCTGAAGGGCACTATTCACATCATTCAAGATAGCATCACACTGCTCCTGAAAGCCAGACAAGTAATCCCTCATCTGTCTAGAAAAAGAGAATCAACAGATAACAGAAGTAAAATTTCCCTTTCTGTATTTGCAAATTCAGCTGCCTGCAAGGGACACTTGCCACCACTTTTCTCTCTCTAGGAATAAGAGACCACTTGCATCAAGCAAGACTGCACAATAAGCACATGTTTCACCACCTGAGAAATAATAAAGCTGAAGGGTCTGGAATAGCCACTCCATTTCCCTGATATTCCTTATAGCAAGCCTACCTAGAAAGCAACAGCTTGCACCGCAGCTGGTCTGGAGCACGTGAATACAGTCTAAATAGGCAGTACAAACACAGTGACTTCTGCAAGCAGCCAAATTCTACCTGCCTTGCTCCCAAGAGGGGTGTAATTTGGGTCTCTTCTATACAATTTTCAGGTTCCATTTAGAAATTACTTTTTCTCTCCTAAAGTAGCTGAAATTATCTGGAGAATTCAAAAGTTATTATGAGGATTGAAGAGGCTTAGATGAAATAGATCCAGTGTCTAATGTTACCAAATTTGTCTAAGGCTCAATGCAGACAAAAATTCTAAATGATAACTAAATGTAACATCAAGCATTCAGCTTATCTAAAGCATATTAAAAATTAATTACTCTTGGACGTCAGCTAAAACTTCTGAGTTCTACTTTACCACTTACAAAGCCGCAAGTAAAACAATTCCCTGTATCCACGTGCAACAGGCAAAGAACTTACTTATTTTCCTGCTGCACCTTTGGCCTCTTGCAGACAGTTACATATTGGCCATCCTACAAACCACTGTGCATCCATGGCACACCTGAGCACCTCTGTGCACGTCAACTGACAAAGTGCAAGCCTGCTACTCTTTTTAGGTTCTTAATGATCAGATGACGGGATCAGTATATGCCTAACCCTCTGCTTTTAAGAAAAGTCACATGTCCTCAAATGTCAGAGCAAAAGAAGAAGAAACAGCCCAAAGAAAAGCAGAGGAAAAACAGAAGAGGGAATACAGCAGCATCTCTTCGCGGCCAAGGCCAAGTTTGTGAAGTCTCAAAACACAATCCAGATTCCATAAAAGCCACCAGCAGATTTAGCTAAGCTATTCAGCTGTACTTCAGACTTCCAAGGTGTAACTGTCAAAGTCAGTGGGAAGGGGTTCTTCTGAGCCTGATGGGAAAGTCAGCTAGACAAAAATAGATGAGAATGGCAAGACTCAAAACTGGAGTTGAGCAAAGTGTCAAGGAATGCAGGGAATGCAGATACAGAATCACAACCATAGTCACTGGCGAGCCAAAGGATGAGAACAGAAATGACCACCAGCCACACCTGCTTACACAGTCTAGGCCTCAAAGGATGCCATTCCAATAGCAGCAGCAATTGAAAAAGCATAGGAAAGCTCTTAGATTGCCTTTGTCTACAGCCCTGTCTATAGGCCAAAACTAATTTCCATCTGTCTAAATAAACTGGGCAGTTCAGAAGGAAATCTGTGTCCCCTTTAACTGCTCTGCCACCTCGGTAATGGCCTTCAGGACGAGAGTGAGGCACACGGCCTTGGAAAGCTTCAGCTGCTCCAACACATTCCCCCACTCCCTGCCAGCTGAGTGTGAACATGCGCTAACATTAATGGACAAGATGAAGTCCTTCACGGGTGGAAATGCTTATAGAGAAAGGAACTGAGCAAGAACACGTACCTATACTTGGCACCTTCATCTTGATCCATCTGTGTTTGCACCTGAGCAAACCAGGAGAAGAACTAGAAGAGATTTTATGGTGTGAACAATATAGATATCACATGCATCAATCAAAAAAAATCAAATCTATGATCTATGAAATGAAGATGAGCTTTTGTTAAAAACAGAGCTGTTTCAGAATTCAATTATTAATCTAGGAAACAAATTCCTCACTGTAGGTCCCTTCCAACTGAAATACTTCATACTATTCCTTCACTGAGTTAAAATAGGAAAGACTGAATGTCATCCAGCTTTATTTGCACAAGAACAAGGGTATCACCTTAGATAGTGGGGGTTCTTCTACTTCAAGAGCAACACCACTTTATTGAAGGGGTGCCTTATTCTCACATTAGACTCCACTCCAAATGCAAAAAGTACCTGTCACTTAAGAGCTAAGACTTCAGTGATGTTTTCCCCCCAGGTTCTCCCTTATGCATCTTGAAAACAGCCCAAAAGATTTAGCAAACCCACCAAAAGGTAAGAGAGACACACACAAACTAACAGAATTCTCTAAGATTACTGCATCTTGGAGGTCATTCAGCACCACTTACCTGCTGTGCTGTTTCAATTCTTTCATCCTCCATCCCTAGTGTTGCAAATCCCTTCAAAAGGACATCCTCTGTGGATTCTGGCACTGCAGCTGTCAGCAGAACAGGCAGCGACTGGGATGTCAGGCTGCACAAGTCCTCAATGGGAAGCTGCTCACAAAACACCACAAACTTAGGTCAGATAACTCACTGAGAATCCGTATGTGTAGCTCAACTATAAAGCAATCCAAAGGAATAAGATGAGAAAATTACACGCATCTACTTTTGAAGAAACAAATGCAGTGGACACTTTATCTATCAATATGATAATCACAGAATCATTAGGTTTAGAAAAGTCCTCTGACATCACTGAGTCCAGACATTATACCAACAACTACAACATCTATACATTTAGAAACACCACACAGGAACTGTCAGATTTTTTTTTGCCAGACATTCAAGGAAAATTAAAGATTGCTTCCATAATTTATTTGGAAGACAAGGAATAGCTCTGCTGAACAGGAACTATTTTTTACCCACAATTATTTTGTTTAAGTGAGAAAAACATGGAAAAAAAATAACCTGAAATAAATTGTATTTAAGTATGACCAGAGACTATTAATTAGCCCATATGGAAGAAATTAATTCAAGGAAAAAAATACTGTTATATACACTTAACTAATATACCCTCTTTAAGTACACAATGATGAATTGTATGTTTTCTGAGAACATCAGTAAAACCAGGAAACACTGCTTAACTACAAATTGGTGTCTCTCTAGAAAACAACTCACTTAGTAAAACAGCCTGGTAATATTGGTCCAGCAAATAAAGAACCATCAGGATTTCAACTATTTGAGAAAAAACAGATTGCCATACATTGTCCAACTTCCACACACCATACTGCCCCCCAAAACTGGGCTGGCCCCAGCAGGGGAGCCAGGGTTTCTCTCATGTCTAAGACAGAGGGAAAGGTGAATCCATCAGAGCCCGCTGTGTCAGGACAGCTGAGAAACCCCTGTCCCAATTCCCTGAAGAACTCAATGTCTTGGCTTTGCTGTTGTCCTCACTGGCAAATACAGGACCTGCCTTGTTGCAAAGCTGGTTTAGATCCTTAAGAACATCCTCTGATAGCAGGACATCCTTCTACAATCACTTTGGATGCCTGCCAATATTTACTTTTTGCATACCTCTTAAAAAAAATAAAGAAACCAGGAAGGATTAAATGGAACAGGTGCATTTGAGGAAGGAATTGCTTTACTCTCCCTTTTGCAGTTCTGAGCTTTCAGACACTTGCTGAGAGCAAACTTTGTTGATTTTATGGCACTGTATCTTGCACTGTGATCCTGTTTAAATACAAACCCTGTCCTGAAAAGTGCAGTTAGGAATGCAAGCATTCTGTTCCACCACCCTCTGTAGACAAGGGAGTGCTCATAAATAATCACGTTGTCAGAGTTTGGAATTTTATACAGTGGGAGACCATGTCCTCTATGGTGTTGACTAATTATTAAGCTTTTTACCACTATTCCTAGGTTTCCTCAGTTCGTTCGAGAGCCTGCAATTCGTACCAGGAAATAACACTGGCGCCAGCAACTATGCATTGGTAAGGATCAACTTAAGAAAACCAAAAGAATGAACTCCACGAGTAAAGCTCCCAGCTTCAAGAGGACAAATGCTGGTGGACCGAGGGAAGCAGCGAGGGCAGGCAGATAAAGCCCGTGGATTCTCAGGGGAAAGCTCCCACCGCTGCCTACAAACCCCTGCCAGTCAGGGCGGCATGAGGCTCCTCAGGAAGGCTGCGTGAAGAGCGAGCCCTCCCGAGGGAGCGGGGGAGGCCGGGGACGCGGCTGTGGGCGCGACCCAGAACTCAAAAAACCACTGCTGAGCCCCCTAAAGCCCGGGAGCGGCTGCGGCCCCGCAGGCCCAGCCGGTCTGGACCGTCACCTCCGTCCGCCTGCCGACGTGGCACCGCGGCCGCTCCCGCCCTCGGCCCCTCCAGGCCGGGCAGCGCCGCAGCTGAGCTCACCTCGGCAGGCACCGGCAGGTTCTCGGCCGCCGCCTTCAGCTCCAGCACCGAGTCGGTCTGGCGGTCGCTGAGCGGCGCAGTGGGCTGCGGGCGGCGGTCCCAGAGACTGAGGCGGTCCCGCACGTCCCTGCTGGCGGGCGGCGGCTCGGCGGGCGGCGGCTCCAGCATGCTGCTGGCGGCGGGACGGGCCGGGAGCGGCGCCGGGAGCGCGGCGGAACGCCGGGAGCGGGGCGGCGCTTCCGGGGGAGGCTCGGAGCGCGCGGCGCCGCGTCGCGTGGCAGCGGCGTCACGGGTACCGGCAGGGCAGGGCGTCATGAGGGGAGGCCGGGCGCCATGGCGCCCACTGGCGCCTGGGAGGAGCCCCGGTGGATTCACAGGGTCACAGACTCGCGTGGAAAGGACCTCGGATCATCGAGCCCAACCTGTGATCGAACAGCACCGTGTCAGCTAGACCGTGGCACTGAGTGCTGCGCCCATTCATCCCTTAAACACCTCCAGGGACAGTGACTCTACTACATGCCTGGGCAGCCCATTCCACTGTCTAATGACCCTTTCTGAGCAGAAATTCCCCCTGACGTCCAACCAAAACCTCCCCTGGTGCAGCTTGAGGCTTTGTCCTCTCATCGTGGCGCTGGTTTCTTGGGAGAAGAGACCGACCCCACCTAGCCACACCCTCCTTTCAGGCAGTTTTACAAGTGATAAGGTCCCCCCTGAGTCTCCTTTTCTCCAGGCTGAACAACCCCAACTCTCCCAGCTCCTCCTCACAGGACTCGTGCTCCAGACCCACCACCAGATCCACTGCCCTTTTCTGGGCACACTCCAGCACCTCAACACCCTTCCCGAACTGTGGGGCCCAGAGCTGGACACAGCACTTGAACTGCAGCTTCACCAGTGCCCCGTAGAGGTAGACAATCCCGGCCCTGGTCCTGCTGGCCACACTTTTGCTGATACAGGCCAGGATGCCATCAGCCTTCTCGGCCACCTGGGCACATAACAGAGCTGGTTCATGTTCAGCCACTGCTGACCAGCACCCTCAGATCCTTTTGCACTGGGTCACTTTCCAGCCCCCCTGCCCCCAAGCCAGAAGCACTGCAGGGGAATGATGTGGCCAAAGTGCAGGACTCACACTTGGGTTGGTTGAACCTACAGGCAGGGACTGCTAGGCAGTCTGGCAGCTGGCTCCTTCCAGTTCCTGGAGCAAGCAGTCCTGAGGCAGCAAAGGCCAGTATCTTTGGTTTGTTTTTAGTTTTTGTAAACTTAAATCTTTTATCATCACATACTAAATCCTAATTAAGGCACATCATAACTAAAGAGGTTGAAAAGAACTGTAGGTATTCACTGCTCTAGTCTCAGCTGAGATCCTGAACTACTCTCACTGTTTTGTTGCCTTTGGGGCTTAGAAGTTAATTTCAGTCCATCTTGTCCAGCTATCCCTCTCCAGCTTCCCCCCAGATTAACTGGTACAGTGTAGTAGTCCAAAGTGGCAGATTCCTCATCCCCCTCAGAGCTAATCTATCACATTTGTCCTACCACACATGATCTCAAGAAATCCACCGCAGTTACAAGTGTGATAAACTTACAAATTGCTACACAAAACGAAGCTGATTGATCTGTTTCAGACCAAGCAGTTTCTATAACAAGGGGAAACGGTCTTGCTGTTTAAGATATGCCAAAGAACAACAAAAACCAATAGTCAGTGCATGTTATTCAGCCACCAGTCAAAGGAACACAGGCTTTTAACTACAGCAACTTTATTGTTCCTTGGCTAAATAACCAATAACAAGGACCACTTCAATGCCAGCAACAGCTTTCCTTTTCCTTCAAAAACTTCACCTTGTAATATTTGAAACTTCACACCAGCATGTGAAACTTAGAAACTGAAAGCAGTTCTATGTCATCATACTTTACATTTTAATACTTTTAATAGGCTTGAAAATGTAAAACATAGACTTTGCTTACACAGTGTACAAAAATATTTACAATTTTTTTATTAAAGCACAGAAACAGTTGTAAGGGAAAAACACTGCACATCAGCATATCCCTATATATAGAAAATGTTGTACCTTAGGAAAGAAAGTGCCTTGTGCATTTAAAAAATCCGTCTGTGAATTCAAAATTAGTAATTTTAAGTGATTATAGCAATTTTGAAATTTCAATGAAACTTCTTTAAGTGGAATGCATGATCCTATGAAAAATGTGTAAAAGATTAACACAAGGCCACAAAAATCCAAAGCTATGCATCCTGCTTTGCTGCCCTCTGTAAACACAGAAGATCCATCCTACGACTTGCATCTCACATACTCCTTTCTCCTGGAATTCAACAACAGCACTTAAGAAGCTTGATATAACTATTGAGTTAATGGCCCTGAAGTTTTGACATACCTTTAAGCCTAAAGGTAATGTTTATAGAATGTGCGGTTGATTTCTGCATCAAGTGTTTCCTTGCATGTAACAGCAACTTGAGCCTCTTTGGTATATGAAAGTGTTCACTAGTTCTGGATTTGGGTGTCTTTAAAGAAGGAAAGCAGTCTTTATAGTAGATTCACTTTTGAAGGGGTTGGTTCTTGTCACGTAGGCACCTACATGGCAGAGCCTGACTGCTCAGTGTAATACTTGCACCTCCTTTCAGGTGACACCTAACAGCCAGTAACCAGTAGCTCTTCCCAAGGATGGAAGAGTCATGGAAAGTTTCTCTGCAAGATAGCAGATGGGCATGAACTTGTTCGAACTTCATTCTTACTTGCAATTTAAATATGAATATGTTGAAGAATCACTTATGCTGAAATCAAGAATTACACATATTAGAAGGAAAAAAAAACAAAACAGAACTTTCTTCAAGCTATGCAAAACTGAACTGTAGCAACCACACTTGCTAACAAAGCTGGATTATTCCCAGCAAATTATGCAGACATCTCAGGATTTAGAACACAGGAAAGCTTCAAAACCAGAAGCAGATTTTATACTGCAGTAGTTATTTTGCCAGCCTGAAAGCCGGCAAAGATGTCTTGTGACACTTCCAGTTAACTGGAAGCTTTAAGCTATTACAATCAAATTGTATACATCTCTGAAAGCAGGAAAAGCCCAGCTCCTTGGTTCTGCTTATCTTCCCTTACAGAAATACTTTTTCCCTTTACAGAAATCTTTTTCCTTTCCTTCCTTTATGGAAATCTATGGAAATACAGAAGAAAAAAACTGTTCTTTGACTCTTATAAAACACTATGCTTTGAAACTCAGATGCATGAAGTTGCACTGCAGATCTTTACATTCAAGAATATTGAAACAGTTGACAGAAGGTATGTCTGGATTTTGGTTCAGTCTGAAGAACAGTGCACATCATCCACTGAATCACATGTGGCAAGCCATGGTTACAGGAGCCAGTTTGCCTTGAAATCACTTCCAGGTTCTTCTCACTCAGTCTTGCAGTGACCTCTTCCTTTGGCCAGCAGCTCAAAGAACAAACACTCAAGACAGCTTGCACATTGCTGTAAACTCAGACAGTACATTAAAAGAATTCTGTACACACCTCAGCACGTCAGGCATCCAATTTCTTCAGCTGTTCATATGTCAGAAAGAACTAGCACAGCTGATTAAGGAAAACTGTTTCCTGTTCATGCAGTGAAAACTGGTCACTTCACTGCTGAAGGTCAGCTGCATCTGTGTGCAACTGTTCCGCTCCTTGTTCCTTCCTATGCCGTGCTGCAGCTTGGCCACTTTTTTACACAATACCAGGAAGAACAACGAAAGTCGCTTTAAGGCTGGTGATATTGAGGAAGAGGGATGGGAAAGCAATTTGTATCTTAAACCTATGACTGAGGAGGCAGGATAATACGGCAAAAGCCCTTAAAAGTCTTTACTTAGCTTTGATGAGCTAAAGAAGGTTTGTTTATTGTAAAAAACATTTCTACCAATCTACTTCCCAGGGCTCTGATCAGCTGGCTCTTGAAACAAAGCCAAAATTGTGAGATTAAGGTTAACAAAAAGATTGCATCAGTAAATGCCAACAGTTCCCCCAGTTCTGGAAATAGCCCCCATTCCTAACTCACCTGGTCAATTTTGTTTAAAACTAGGCTCAAAACAAGGGAAATGGGCAGGTATGAAATTGGAATAACAGAAAATTATTTTGCAAGATCATATTTTAATATTCACTCTGTGTGAATCACAAATTCAATCTGACTGGAAGCAGTTGGCTAAAAAAAAAAAAAAACCTGTCAGCTGCACAATTTTCCATTCATTAAAAAAGGGGAATATCTGTGCTGATATGACATTTCCCACACTGAGTAATTCTGTAAAAAACAACATTTGCTGTTGTATGGCTAACTTAGTAGTTTTGCACACCTGTAGAAAGGATACAATGATATTCCAAGGACCAAGTCTTAACCAGTTCGGCCAAAACCCTTTATACAGAGCAAAAAAGCCTTCATTCCTCCATGTCTAAGGAAAAAAAACCCAAAAGAAAAAAAAAACCCACATTACAAGAACACACTTATGTAATTCTTTTTTAGTGAGAAATCCAGACAGCATCCCATCTAACAAGACTATACCAGACAAGGGGGTGGCTTAGTCTGTAACCTTCATTCAAACTTATTGTCTGACAGGACAAAAACACATTTCACTAGATAAAACCAAGATCAGTAATGCCTGCAGCATTACCTGGCAGGTAAAGTTGCAGTCTATATCACTCAGTATCCAACACAGATTGCATTGCTGGACTTGGCCCCCATCACCCCTCAACAAAACAAACAACAACAACAACCACCACCCAAAAAACCCCAACAACAACAAAAAAAAAAACCAAACAAACAAAACCACACCCAAATACAACCCCAAAAAAGCCTTGCAGAGTACTGCCTGTAAACCTGCAGTTCACATTTGGCACCCCCTTGAAATTTGCTGCATGTAAACCTTAGCTAATATTAGCCAGTCCCTTGAAATATTTCATTTTGCTTCATGGACCTCACAAAATTTCACTGGACAATGTGACTTGGACTGTTCAGTCAACAGTTGGACAGCAATAGCTTACTATCCATTCTTCTCCATGTAAAAGGCCATCATGGTCCCACCTCATACCAAATTTAGAGACTTAAGAAACCAAATCAAAGTAATCAAAATCAGAGGCTGACCTTTCCTCTGGCCATACTAGGCTTTCCATTATGCAGTAAGCAACATAGAAAACCATCTGTTCTTCAAGGACTGACCTATGAAATGATAATTTCCTGTCAGCCTGACACACTGTAAAGTTGAGCAAGAGACTTCTGCTGAGAGCCTTCCTCTCCTCATTCAAGCACTCAAAGAAAGTAAGGTTCTGCAGCAGACACTAACTTTCTTCCTGCCCTTTTGTCAAGACAGTAGATACTTTTCACACTTGAGTGCATTACTGACAGCACAGTCCTTTTGAGAATTATGGCAAAAACATATCTAAGTTGTTAGGGAAAACAGAAAAAGTTTTAGCTCTACAGCAAAACCATTGCTGGTGGCAGCAATTTCTATTTATGAGGATACATGAACTACTTACCTGTAACAAGCAATCCAAAGTGCCCTTGTAGGCTGAGGGACCCCCATGTTCCTGGCTTTTCTGATTCATCATGCGTGTTCTTACAACATCAACTGGGTTGGATGCAAGAGCTCCAGCTAACCCACAAAGAAAACTGGAACTAGTAAAAGAAGCGTTTAATGAAATCTGATCTACCACACAGATGGACAACAATTTCCCCTTCCCAGGAAACACACAATAATAATGACAATTAATGCTTTTAGTAAAAAAATTAAATCAGTTATGCATGTGAAAAGTTACTTTTCATTTACTATAAAAGCATTATTTTGAAGACTTGCTATACAGCCCTTATATACAGTATGCTTGAAAAGATGTTTACGCCCCTGCAAATAATATTTGACTGTAACTTTCCTGTAATCTCAATTTGCACCATTGAATGATTCAAACCACCCACAAAACAAATTTCCATATATCAAAAGAACGTTAAATCCATTAGCTTCCATGCCACATGCTACCATTTGAGATCCTATTACATTAAAAGTTATAAACACATCAGAAGTAACATCTAGATGTAAATATATCTAGACAGATGATAGAAAAATAAAAAGACTCATCTCCTCTGTAGCAAGAGCTAACCAATCACGAGCTATGCAACCAGTTACACAAACTTACAGGAAGTGAGTATATACTGTATCTCCCATATATCCAGACGTAATTATGTGCTTCTTGGTAAGGTCATACACTGGCAGTTCCACTCCAACAACAATAGCAGCTCTCTGTGCTGTCAATGATACTCCCTGGTAAAAGAAAGGATATAGTTGAAGTTTAAAGTTAACCCTTGGTACTGTTAGAAAAGCCAAGCTCCTATAATACAAAACAAAACACCACAAATGTGTTAAGAACATTGCAAATTCAAATAAGGCTAAGTCTTAGATGTGTGTGCTCCAAAAACACAAATTTGAAATAACAGATAAATCACTTCTCCACGCAGAATGGCAACTTCAGATCCTTTATGTTATTTTCTATCTCTGTTTAACATCTCAATTCTTGCATCAGCAGTCAGCTAAAACCTCAAAACCAGTGTTCATTTGCTGTTAGCTGAAAAACTGACAAAGGAGGATGAACTTGAGATCAAGAAAGTTTGTGAGAAAAGCACACTAATAGAAAAACATTCATATTTTCCAGCTGTTTCAAAACAATTGTCCATTTTGGCTCTTCAGTTATTATACAGTCATTGACTACAATTGGCCCAAGAGACAACCTGTAGACTGAACAAGAGAATTTCTGAGCTGGAGGGGGATGTTCATTAGTTCATTTGCTTCCAAGTGTTCTTTAGCATATATTTTTAAACAGAGAGAGCATACAAATTGAGAGGTGTCATGCAAAGGGTTGTAGAACTGTTCCTAGAGCCAGTCCCCCTAATTGAATCCTACGTTTCTCTTCCCTCTCGTAAGTGGCAGCTAATCCTTGCACGCAAGGCTGGCTGTAACCCTTCACCAAAAAGCACTGAGACTCCAGTAGTGAAGCAGTCATGACAAATGACAGACATTACATCCTCCATATTTCAGCTGAGAACACTGTAGGAATACATGACATTCAACTGAGCAAGGAAGTGTACTTGAAGGGTAAGATACAGTTAAAAAAAAAAATCAAAACTTGCCTTCCATAATCCTTTAGTACCTTCCTTTTGGTAGATCTGTATGAAGTTGCCCATCATTCCTCCTTGAATCATACGACCTTGGGCTTGCATTCTGATCTGAGATTCATTTGAAGATACAATTAAAAGATAAATACAACCAATAAAATAATAAAACTAGATTAAACTACTAAGTTACAATTGCAAGTAGTAATTTCTCTTTGAATATAAAGCAAGAGCTGACTTTATAACAACCATAGTGCAATCTTTTGCATTAACTATCCAAATGCAGCTGCTAATTTTGAACAAGTATGTGATAGAATTCTTAGCTGCATTAAGTCACTTCTATTCCTGTATGGGTACACTGCTCCATTTAGATAAGACTGGCAGATGGGTTCTGCAGATTGTCCTTTACAGTGTTCTCACAGGAACATGTTGAAATGAAAGGTTAAAAAAGATCAGAATTTCAGCCACTGAGAACCATGTCTTCAACCCCTTAGATCTGTAAGAACATCCTTAGGAACCTGCCAAGGTAACTTCCAAATACAAGTTGTCAACAAACAATTTGGTGAGTGGACATAATTTTAGGAAGTAACTAATTGAAGCTACACTTGAAATACAAGCTTATGTTTGAAATGCCTCTACATAACCACACTAGCGCTATGAAAGATTAAGGTTTTTAGTAGTTTCAGAAGAACATAGAGAGTTTTCTTGACTTCTTTTTCATTAGAAACAGCTGTGTAAGTCACAAGCTCCAGTTTTGTAAGATAAATACCATCAACCCTTCCAAGTAACTGACTATGATTACGTTAACATATTCTTAAAGAGGTGGTTGTTTCACTAATTCACTTTAAATGACTAATGCTGGAACACAGGTTTGCAAAGCCTCTCTACAGTGTTAAGGAATTATACGGTACAAGTAGCATGCACTGGAACTCTAGCCTCTGAATTGATCTTCACCTATTTTGAGCTCTAGAAACATCTCAAACCATGACACAGTGTTACCAAGAAGTACAGATGAAATATGCAGTGTTGCTTCCATGCAAACACTTCAGCATCAAAGTTATTCTCCCCCCACACTAAGAAAAATGTGGATCCAGCTACTTCCCCAGCCTTCACCTTACTCATGCATACTTCCAAATGACTAGTATAGACCACAAAGACGTTCCAGGAATTCAGGATGTTTCTGATTTTTTTAGAAGTTAAGAGATGGGAATAAAGAGGGTTGCAAAATAAATCCTGTATTCATCAGAAGACTCTGTTTTTACTTCTGGAGAGAACAAAAACTAAAAAGATAAGCTCTACATAATTACCTTTAAGACATCTGTAGGGTTGGCAATAGATGACGAGATTACTCCCGAAAGAATGCCACATAAAACATTCATCATGAGGGTTTCATCTATTTCACAAGCAAAGAGAGTTTAGCTGCAGATTCACAAAGCTTAAGATGCATTAGGACAGGATGATGCCTCCCCTCATTTAACCAGAGTGCCAGTTACAGAAGCCATAAAACCTGCTCAGACAAGTTATCCGTGCTGACTAACTTAGTTTCTATTTGGTATCTCCATTTGGTACTGTAGCATTTGAACAAGTCTCCTGAGAGGATATTCCTTATAACCAGTTACAACAATCAGCTTCAAGCAAATCAGTCCTTAGTTAAATAAAAAATAACTACTCACCTTCTGGATGCTCAACAAACATTCTTTTTAAGCTCTGGTAAGTGCCTATTTTTATAGTTCCATATGAAGCTTGTCGTAGCATTGCAGGTGCAATCCTATGAAAACAAGCAGCAATAATGTTTTATCCTCAAGATCTCAAAAACTCATCAGAAAATTCTTCATAGTGCCAAGATATCTAGCAGAGAAAGGTTTGTTCATTTAAATCAACAATTTAAACTCACTATAAACAAAACAAGCTTTGGAGCATTTTAGGTTTTGGGTTTTGGTTTTTTTTAACTAGAGCCTGCAAGAACATGAATGAACTGTGAAGGGATTATTACTATTAGACCATGCTTCAACTTGTAATCTATAAAATAGCTGGCAGTCATGTCTGAAATGTAATTCCCCCACCATCCTTCATGTTTTGAAGAAAAGCATGCTCATTTATAGACAAAAATTAATTCAATTTTAATTCTGAGAGACAGAACAACCATAGCAGCACTGTAGAGAATAACCTTATGCTTAGCTATTTTGTTTCATATAGGTTTTGTTGTTTGAGGTTTTTTCTTTAAAACATGAAATGCTATGGCAGCGTGCAGCACTGAAGGTATCCAATCTTGGTCTTCCAACTTCAAGATTAAGGCTAACCAAATACCTTGTAATCCTGAAACCCAAAAAATCACGTACATTGGGCTTATACTTATCAATAGACTGTTCATAAGCTGTTGCTGCAACTCGGTTAATCTTACCCAGAGTATAAGGCTTTCAACCCTTCTTCTCTGCATATCCTGACCAGCGCATGCACCATTCCACGGTAGCGGATCTCTTTATATTTGGCATCATTAACTTGACCTTGAACCTGGAGACGTGTTTTGGTCAGATCAATAGGGAAAGTACCTTAAAGGAAAATCAGTGAAAAAATTAATGAAGTACCTACCTAACCAAGGACAACAGAGAACATCATACAAGAAACAGCAACATTTATTATATATCATAATATATAAAAATACTCCCATGGGAAAGAAGTCTTTCTTACCAATACTTTCTTTTAAAGAAGTGATTCACGTTCTATCATCCTTATTTCTTCCAAAGGTCTGTCAGAGGCCCTGCCTACATCCTGTGTTTACATTCCACAGTCACTTTATTTTCAGGCAACATGGTTGTAAGCAGCCACACTGAACAGGACTCTGCAATCTCAATCAAGTACTGAGTTTGCATGTGTATTCTACCAACACCTTTGAAGAGGACATCACTGAAGGTAAATAAATTCCATAGGACACACTATACAGATTCTGGCCCCAGTATCTGAAATAGCAATAGCTGCAATACCTATTTCTGTTACTGCTTTCCTGTAGCCTACTGCTGTGTTATGTGCAGTTCATACTCTCCATGCTCCCCTTATGAAAGGATTCAGAAAGCATATCCATCCAGGAAAAGGACTACCTCAACATTCCATACTCACCTAAGCACTAACAGCAGTCAGGATTAACTACATCTGTTCTAATGAGGCTTACCAGACAAGCAGAGCTTTCATGAATTGTTTGTCTTCCTTAAAAGCTTTTGGCATTATTGGCCATATTCAGTCAAGTCAAATAAGAGAGATTTCAAACTCAAGTTTGCACAAATTTCCTAAGTAAAAATCCTTTCCATCCCTGGAATCATTCAAAGTCAGACTGGACAAGGCTTTGAGCAACCTCATCTAATTGAAGATGTCCCTGCTTAATACAGGTGAGTTGGACCAGATGACCTTCCAACCCAAACTAGTCTATGAAAATTAAATAGTAGTTTTAAGTGTAATTTTATACTGCATCTACTTTACTAGACAGACCTTGCATGCAAGACCACCACATGCCTGACCATGTCCTGCTACAATGAAAATCCAGACTTCCTTTATTTTCATGTACATGCATTTCAGATACAATTTTACAAAAATGTTGATCTTTTAGGTTTGCCTTTAGACTAGGCCTAAAAGATGCACTGTCTCACTACAACAATTATTCTGTGTTGCTTACTATTGAGTTTAAGTGTTCAAAACTAAGCAGCCATTACATTCAAGAAAAGGTAATTAAAACTGCAACATAGATACTCAGTAAAGCTAAGACAAAAATTTACAAGAGCTTAGCAAAGTAGCAAAGCAGAAGCTGTATCTACCTATGACCACTGTCTAGGAACAGATCAAACAGACACCAAATAATAAAGCACAGAGGCAAAACATGTATAAAAACAAGACTCACCAGGGATGAGGGTTTACAGACACAAGTGTTCTGAAATTGCAATAGAGGTCAGAGCAACTCTTCAGTCAGCAGTAAGCAAAAAATTCTACACTGTAGACCACCATATACTGCTGTGTCATTGGCAGCATGGAACCAAACTTGTTTTACACACAGACTACCCAAGTAAAGAAAATCATGTCAACAGTTAAAGCAAATGCTTACCACATTCTGCAGTGATTGATGCTAAACCTCCATAGATAAAGGGCTTCCAGTTCAGTGCTGGCATTATTGGTTCCTCTTTCTGTGAAAAAGGAAGATTTAATGCTTCTGTAAGTACACATCATAAATATACATGCTAGCACTTAGTAAAAACTTTGTGCCTGGTCCATTTAAAATGGGCCTTTCAAACATGCAAGAGTTAAAAAAAGAAAAAAATTAATACATTTGACAATCAGAAGAAAGACAGGAATACC
This sequence comes from Picathartes gymnocephalus, assembly GCA_013390045.1. Classification (NCBI taxonomy): domain Eukaryota; kingdom Metazoa; phylum Chordata; class Aves; order Passeriformes; family Picathartidae; genus Picathartes; species Picathartes gymnocephalus. Next base: position 29,195 of record WEKY01002686.1, read on the forward strand.
ACAGAAAGACATCTGGGTTCAAATCAGTGTCTACTATGTAGTTGGGCCACCACTCTCCTCACCATGAAAGGTTAAAACAGTTTGTCTCCCAGGCACAATGTTAAGGAGCACTGCAGTGAATAGCCTGCAAGGATTTTTACTAAGCCGAACTAGTTTGACTACATCCTGCAGTCATTACAAAACTTCCCCTTTTCCAGTTACCAACATTAATTAGCATGAGCTAAGCTAGTACATTTGGACAGAAAATAAAGGTGCATACACCATTTTGCTTCCATTAAGACCTATTTCTGCTACCAGTGTTCACAATAATCATTCTTGTGAATGTTACATGGAAATTGTGTCAATTAAGTGATTTTGACAGTCACCACAATTTGTAACCAACTATAGCATATGCTTTGCAAGACGTTAAAGTAATCCAATTATATTAGAAAAGCGATAAGAACTTCAAAACAAAACTAGTCCAGCCAATACAAGATTGCCCTTCCCAATACCAACCAAGTCTCTCCACTTGGAGAGACTTTTCCCCTTCCTCACAATATAAATACTTTTCATTCCCCATTTCTTATAATAGCCCCCTAAACATTTCATTCTACAGGGCTTTTTTGCCTATTAGTTTTAAGGTAAAATTGTACTTGAAAATACTACCCTTGGCACTTAAACTCCCTGTTACTCTCCCTTGCTTAATCACCCATAGTGCCCAACTGGAAAATACCACAAATACACCAGTTACTCAGCCCTGCCTTTTATACAGCTGAACCTTCTTTAGCCACTTGCCCTAGAATGCCAATAATCCAGCACCTAAATAGACTTCCAGAGTTGCAGCCATTCAGCAGGCCTAAACAGTTTCAGCAGCCCTGGTTTTCCTTTTATCATCTTTACTTCATGATAAGTTACCTAGGTCTTCTGACACACGAGGAAAACAAAAAAGCTAAAATTCACACAACTTCACATACTCAATATGTACATGCAGAGAAATCCATTTTACTTTTTAGACTGCTGCAAAGAACACCATTGATGGAGGGGAGGAAAAAAAAAAAAGGGAGAAGGCAACTAAGGACACCTAACTATTCTGCCAAAAAGAGTGCACTACAGAGGTCTGGACACACAGGCATAGACCATGCCAGCTTTTCAATACGAGTGAGGGAGAGCCACATGGATATGACACTGTATCAGAGGGAGGCCAGTTCCAGCTCCAAGTTTCCCATAATCCTGTTCTGCCATGATTAATGGCAGGTCATTTAATTAACAGAGACAAAGCCAAGGTCAGTTTCCCCACTATCAGCCACATACCTGATCTTTACTCTTGAGAAACTCATCAAAACTGACAGCTAAGCCCCCCACCCAACATATTAAAAACAGTTTTCATCTGTCACAAATACTGTAACACTAATAAAATTAAAATAAATCCTTTTTCTCTTTGTTTCACATTTCACTCTGCCTAGCCAATGAAGGCTAGTCACTTTTTCTATGTAATTCTGAGCATGACCAAATAGTTTTCAATCTGCACACATATTTACAAATATTAGTTGAAGCTTCAATATGTACATAGGATACCTTAATGCAAAATTTTATAGCACACTCTTTGACAGATCCCAAGGTGGAGGTCAAGGTCTGTACTTCTGAAAGGCTTTCAAGTCTCATCTCCTGCCAGTATGCCAAACTAACCATATGAATCTTTCAGCCTTTAACCTCCAGCCCCCTTCTTCTAGAGTTCCATACTTTAGGAAGAAGTATGAAGAAGAAGAAAAAAATTAGAGCAAAGAGGGAGTTTCTCTCAGGGGGAAAAAAAAAAAATCAAAAAGACACACCAGCCAGTAATTTCGCCCCATGGTCTCAGCTGTCTCATTTTCCACTCATATTCCAAATTCTTGGTTTGCTTCTTACTCAGAACGTCTTCCCTATATCAATAAAAACAGTAAGTGTCTCCTCAGAAGAAATCTGTATCAGCTGAATAAGTATCAAACTAGTTAAAAGAGAATCCAGCCATCATTACAGAAAAAATTAAGGTCCTCACTTTTACTAGAAAGATACTGTCTTTATGATATATACATTGTTGCACCCTTAACATCAACGATGACAGAGGGGATACTCGACCCTAAAGGACATTGGGTTGAATTAATAGAGATTCATTCACGCACTTTCTGCAGAGGTCAGAAGAGAGTCTGCCTTCTTTTAACCACAGCGTGACTGGAATAAACTCAAAAGCCCAGGCTCCATAAAAGAACGAATCACTTAAATAGCTCGATACTTCCCTGATGGGGAACAGGCTTAAGAAGTCATACATCGAACTATATATTGGTTGAAAACATCACTAGCGTATGGAAAGCATACCATATACTCGAGTTTATAGCAGTTTTAACTATTTAAAACGGCTCCGAGTCTAAGGAGGCAACAACGACTGCATAAACTACACAGGAAAGATGGTCTCTCACCCCCCAAGACCTGACGGCGGCGGCGGCAGCTGCCACCTCCCCACTCACCACCGAGCCCTGCCCGAGCTCCGTATCCCGCTGTGCCGGTCCCACCGATCCCAAACCCCAGCGCCGCCCCCTGTGGCCACGGCGACTTTTGGGGCACGCGGGGCTCCGCCCCGGGGCGGGCTGGCCCGAGGGGCCGAGCCAGGAGTGGGGTGTGGAAGGGGTGGGTGTAAAGCCGCAGTTGGTCTGAAGCGCCCACCGAGCCGGCTCTGATTGCCCGGGGAAAAGATTAACCACGCTGACCTTGCAGTCAGAGGTCTCCCCTCGCCTCTGGCCTTGGGAGGCTGCTGGGCTGGCGGGGCAGGCTGGCATCTTCCATTAGCATTCCTGCCCCAGGAGAATGCAGCGGCTGTGTCGAGTGTTTCAGCGCTCCCTGGTTAACGAGCAGGTCGCTCTCCCGGCAGGGTTTCTCTTCATCACTGCCTATAAGGCCATTGATTTTGCTCCTCGGTTTACGATCCTATGGGCGCCTGTGCTGCCAGCGTCAACTCAGCCGTACCCGGGCTAAGCTTTCCTGAGGCGGCAAGGGAACTTTTATCTACCTGCTGTGTGGAACAACAGAAAGGGGCAGGGTGGGCTTAAATACCTACTTCTCTCTTTAAATTACTCTCTTGAATATTTTTGGCAGAATGGTTACACAGGTGATTTAGTAGTAGTAGTAGTAGTAGTGTTACAGAGTTCTGTGCCATTCTAACTATGTTTCTTTGCATTACCAGTGCAGAAATTACGGATTCAGTACATAAGCTTTATATTGCTTTGTACACATATCCAGTGCCTGTCCAGTAGGAAAGGGACTATCTAAAAGGGCAGGTCTCAGCTGCTGTACAGGTGACAGCGACCAGTCCGTGAAGACTGGATGAGAACCAGAACTAGTCTGTTCCAGAGTCCAGGGCTCCCTGTGAAATAGCTGGAATCAGCTCTTTTGCTGCCTCTAAAGGGAGAGTGTTCTGGCAACTCGATGTTTTCTGTTTCTAACTGAAGAGCTGCCAGGAGTGCTTGAAAGGACCTACCTGCACGATGTAGCCCTGCTGCTGCTGTCAGTCTGCTGCCTTGTAAGCAGATGGCATGCCTTACCCCAGAAAGGGCAAAACATCCTGCAGAATTGCTCCCCTCACCAGTCTCAGGGCAAGGCTGGAGGCTGAGAACCTTTATTTAAGCTTACTGGTTGGTGGAGAAAGAGGGTAACACCCACTCTGTCCTCATTAAGAAGCTGGATGTGGCTTTGCATGCAACCCTCAAGAAAGCATAAGGAATCCAAAATTTGGGTTCCAGTATGCTGTAACTGCTTCATACAATGAAAATAGTTCTCTAAAGCAATCCAAGTCCATTACAGACTTCCTGCAAATTTTACATTTCAGTTGTTAAAGGATGGGCATCCCACAGAGCTCGTGCTCTAATCACAGTGTTGCGAAGTTGTCTTTGCAGGTGGGCTTCACAGAATATAGCTACAAACTCCCACCTCAGAACTGGTATTCATGTTCAGACCCCCTCCTGAAACTCCTAGTAACTGGTTAGTACTTTATAGGTTTTATATCTACAGGAAATAGTAGTACAATCTTACTTGAGAAAAAGTTTGAACGGCTCCTTTATTTCTTTTTGCACAGAGATCATTTGGACTTATTCTAACACTGAGTAACTTCACACTTTGGTGCAGATGCTTCAGTTTCCTGACTTCTCAAATTTCTGCCTCCTTTTACGAAGGATCCTAATTTGGGCAGCTCCTTCTGCAGGCAGATGGGTTTTATTACCTCTGATGACAATCAGTTCCTGCTCACATGTTATATCTTGCACCCAATCACATTTCTTACGTACCTGCTAGTTCTCAACTGTGTACTTCTGAGTACAGAAGAACTCAGGTTAACTTTTATTACTGCTAGTGACTATTAAATGGATCCTCTGAATAACATCTTCTGTTGTATTCTCAATCTAATTCATACTACGTATGAGATACATAGTGCTTTTGTCAACAGCCAGTGGACTACTTTTGGCAAGCTGCCTTCAGCCTGGCATCTGCGTCATATCAGCATTGACTTAGTGCTCAGCATCTTTCCACATCTGCTACTGATTACACAGTCTTACAACAGCTTTATCCAAGCACCAGTTCTTTCCCAATGGGCTGTGTAGGGCTACAGCTTAATTAATTCATTCCCAGACCCCTAAACTTACTGCTCCTGAATTTCCTAACACATTTTCTGTCTCTTTTTTTAAGCAAAAGAAAACTGCCCTCAAATCATTTTACCAGGGAGCTCTGCTTTTTGTGCATTCATTCTTGTTTCACTATTTCCACTGCTGCTTAAAATGGAAAATCATTTCACTTCTGGTCTCTGCAGTAATGAAGACAGTTTTGCCAGGTCTCCTACTGCTTAGATGAATGATTAGTAGAGAGACACAAATGGCTACAGGTATTGTTCAAACTGCCTTGTCATGTTATCACTAGCTGTAACCACTGGAGAGTCACCTTTTTCCTTCGGAAACTTTCACAATTATTAGTTACATAATTTTATTTGCATTTTTCGTGTTCCATTGGCTGTGTGCTTGTCGTGGGTTGAAAAGTGATTTTTTCCTGCAAGGAACTTGACAGCTTCCTTCAGGTATGAGAGAACCAATTAGCTGGCTAGTTCTAAGATGGACACTGTTTAGCCACTTAAGAAGCTGAATACGCCTCTGTGATTCACATTTAAGAAAGGAGAAGCCCGGGCATCTCTCTCTTGCTTCTGGCTTCTGAACAGGTAACAGGGGGCCCACATGGCCCGCTGGTGCTGGGCCGGGCTGGGGCGAGGCCCTCTTGGTGGGGCCCTGCTGGTTCCGTGGGGTCGGGTTGGGCCGAGCAAGGCCCATTCGGCTGGGCCAGGCATGGCTGAGATCTGCTGCAGCTGAATCCTGGCCTGGTTGGTGAGATCCTGGCCGCTCCTGCCCCCTCTCCCTGGGAAAAGTCTGCAGCAGCTTTGGCCGCTGCCCAGCAGAGATCATGTGACCAACAACAGAGCCTGGGAGAGATCACAACTCTCTCAGTACACAGATGAAGCTTACAGACATCAATCCTCTCTTGAATAACAGAAAAGGAAAGAGAGAAGGCACGTGAAGAAACCGACATGGAGACCCCAAGGTCAGTGAAGAAGGAGCTGAAGCCCAGAGGGAGGAGAAAGAGGAGATGCTTTAAGCTGAAATTCTTTTGTAAGGCCATGGTGATGGACTGTGATATATTAGACTATTCCTTGTAACTCATGAATGCAGTTGGGGGGATGCAGTGTTCTAACTGCAGCCTGAGCAAAGGCACCTCTGCTGAAGGAAGCGGATGTTGAAGTAGCTGTGATCTAATGAGAAACTTGAACAGAGAGTGATGAGAAACCATGCCACAGAGATGAGAGAGAAGAGAACCCTTGCTCCAGGGATAGAAGAAACCTTGCTTCCAGAGAGAGAGAAGACCCTTTGCTTTTCTACCAGAAGAGCTCATCCTTAAAATAGTACCCCAGTAGACAGAGACGAGCCCTCGAAAGCAGTTGTGGGAAGAACTGTGTGTCGAGGGAAGGAACTTTCACATTGTGAACAGATTTCCTTTTCCAGGCAGCTGATTCGCTGTGATATTAGAGTCACAATAGAACTGTGTTTCTGTGGAAAAGTCTCCATGGCATAGCAGGAGAGACTCCTCTCCCTAAGTGAACTGAAGAAAGACTATTTCAGAGGTGATAAACTAACTGAAAGTCTCAGGTTTTCTCTCTTTACTTTGTTGATGGAAAAGAGAAAATGAGGTGGAGAGAGGAGAAGTGTCTAAAGGTTGATTCTTACTATTTTTCTTTTATTTCTGTTAATAAAGCTTTCTTTATACCTTTTAAGGTTTTGAGCCTGCTTTGCATTTCTCCTAATCCTTATCTCACAGCAGAAAATGAGTAAATAAGTTTAGTGGGTGCATTGGTGTTTGGCCAGAGTGTTCAACCCACTACATTAAATCAGTGTCGTGTGAGGATGGCGAACTACATTCATTGGTGTTTCTGCCCGGTTTCGAACCTAACCCACTACAGTGCTGAAAGCAAGTCTAGGATGTGGGAGTCAAGAGCTCCCTGCCCTGGCACAGCCTCCTCACTTTCAGTGTTTGCACTTTCTCTCTGAAGAGCATTTGATCTGAGCCTCAAGCATACAGCAGATGACTTTGTTGGAAAAATAGACACTCAGTGTTCTATTGACATGTGTAAAAATGTAATAATAAACAGTACTTCCATTGTGTTTGCCAGGGCCAAAGCCTCAACCTGGAGCACCACATCCAACTATGTGTGGTGCATTTCAGGAGGGCTCTAGAGAAGAGCTAGGAAAATAAGGCTAGGAATACAAAACACAATCTGTAAGAAAAAATTGAAAGACATAGTCTTAAAAAAAGAAATTAGGATAACATAATCTTCAAGACTGAAATTATCCATAAAGAGAAACTTAATTATCTGTTCACCACCACTTACATTACACATAAAACAGATTCTCTAATGGTGTGGACAGTGCTAGATGAGACTGTGGAGTTTGCAGTACCTTCATCATCACAAACTCCTAAAAACTGTTAAGCTGCTGTTTTTGAGACTTGATTATGATATGGATTACCCAGCCCAAGCACTGGGATGGACTCTCAAGGATCCTTCCAGCCCTTCTTTTCTGTAATTATTTAATGGGATTTTCCTCCTCCAGCTGCTAGCATATGTCATGGACAATGACAAGACAACTGAAGTTTTTAACTTAGTAACAGAATCTACGTGCAGACGTCAGGGAGAAAGGAAAGTGAAATCAGGAGTAACAGTAAATGTTATTTTGTAGCCTTTTTTAAAATAAATATTATTTTATAACCTGATTTGGGCTCTGGCATTGGCAGGAGCCAAAGGTCTTTACTCTGTCATTGTTTTGTGGATATAAAAGGGTCATGTTATTTGTTTTTAATGGGTAAAGGGTGAAGGAACAGAGGGCATTTCCAGGCTTTGAGGGTGAAGGAACTTAGGATAGTTCCAGACTTTGAATGGATGAGAGTCACACAGCATAAGGTCTCAGCAAGGCACTTCTAGTAAATGTAAGCTTGCAAACCAAACAAAATTTTCTGGAAGTGTTGCAATCCTGCAGCAGGTCCTGGGAAATTGATTTATCTTCTTTTCTGAGACTCCATACAGAGATAATAACTCCTATGTACGTCACAGTGTTGGGCTTGATGTTATTTGAATGAGCAAATGAAAAGCTGCTGAAGTTGCTCAGATAGGAAGGCACTATAGGAGGCTTTTCACTACTACAAAATACTTTCCAACCTCAATAGGTGATCCTTCAGACCCTTGCTAAATAAAGATTAGTCACAGCTGCTTCACAGAAGCTTTTGTCCAACATGGCACTGCACTAAACAAGTAACAACTGGAAAAAACAATGCAAATTTAAATGCTGGTGGATGCAACACAAAGAAAAGCAAACATTTTTCTATGTCCTACTAAAAACCAGACAGAATATGGTGCAAGATGCAGCCTAACCTTTTCCACAAGGGAGATGATTCAATGTTGAATGAATGACAGAGAGGTTGATGTGACACCCAAGAGCACCTCACATATGGTATGTTTTCTGCCACTTTCAGTACCCCCCTTACTGGCAGTGCTCAATATCCAGGGATAGTAGGGAGCATCTGTTGGGGGAAATACATATTTGCACTAGACTATTCTGTGAAAGCAGAGTTGCAGTTGAAGTAGTTCTACAGTAAAAGAACTGTGACCCAAACAAGACAATGGTCAAGGAGATGTGCTGGCAGATGACCCCAAGCCATGTCCTTTACAGTGCGGGATTTAGGTTGAACAGAACACAGAACTGCCTATGTAGGAAAATTTCAAGATTTCAGTGCTATTACTTCTTAAAGGAGCCTCACTATTCTCTTTCCTGATTCTCAAGGTTTGATGGTTTTCCTCTAGTGTTCACAGAATGCCTCACATTGAATCATTACCCAAATAATCCAGCTTTTCTTCTGGTTACCCCAGTTTGGCTTTGGGTAACCTAGCTTTCGCTATCAGCATCTGAATACAATTTCCTTCCTTTTAAATTTAAAAATGTACTTTATAATTTTTTTTCAAATGAAGCATTTAAGCAACTTTTTTTAAAATTAAAAGTTCTGAAAAGGCAGGATGTTTTCTGAAGAAGTATTCTCCTGCTTTGCAGGCTTGCTGATCCACAGGATCACAACACCAGAACTAACACGGTGTTTGGCTGAGATGGGCTGATTGCTGTTAACCTTGAGCAAGACAGGTTATTCTGCACAGCAGGGGGAAACAGCTTGAAACAGTCCTTGTGGTAGTTGTCTGTCACAAAAACCACACCCTGAACAAGTCACTCAGGACCTTTAATGTGCAGTGAGATTCCTTGCTGATGCTGCAAGGCAGCGGTCATGGGTAGGAACTGACATCTCCTAGTAACAAAGCCTGGCAGAATGTAAAAACAGTTGTCTTCCAGAGGCTGAAGAAGCACACACTACAGTGATGTCCTGGGTCTCCATGAAACACAGCAGCTGACATGTTCATGTCCCTCCTCCATTTCCCACAGCTATCCTTCTCTACACTTGGTTCAGTGGATGCCAGCTTTTGGACGTGCTCATGCCTTAGGAGGCAGAACCAGGGAGCAGAGTGATGTCTCAGCTGTAACAAGTGTCTTGGTTCTGCAACGAGGCAGCATTGATGTAGCAGCTCACAGACAAACAGGCAGGTGCTCCCTTATCTTCCCATTTTCCCCTCCCATTCCCAAACACAGTTCTGGGCCTTTCTCAGGCTGGTGATTGCTCCCATCTGAGTCCTGAGTGGGTTCAACTCACTAATTACAGAATGCACCCATCAAACTTCAGGCTTCTGCCAGCTGATGGAGCTGAACTGGCTTCACACTGGCAGCAGCACCAGTGTAACAGAAGCAGCAGGAGTGCTTGACTTGAAGTGGGTTCAGTCTGTTGGAAGCATTGAAATATTACACTGTCTCAACTTCTCAGAGGACTTAGCCACAAGTACCTGGCAGAGCAAAAACTCTTGAGGGGTTGCAGTATGCGTCCTGCCTTTAACACCCCATCCTAATACGTCTGGCCTCCTGTCTGGCTTGCAGTAAGAGCAGGAGGTGGCATTAATGCCCAGACTTCACACAGTGTGCTAACAACTTTTTCTGACCTTTAAGGCCAGAGAACAGAGGAAGGCAGAGCCACCTTGCAGCCTGCTGGCTGCCAGCTGGATCATGTGTAAAACCTCATTGAAGAGCTTTGGATGGACTCCTACAACACAGCTAAAAATGCAGAGTCTAATTTATGCCAAAGACGGGTTGGCCTTATTTCAGCTCTAAGGCCATGGGGAATCCAGTCCTGCCTAATCAGAGAACCAGCCTACAAACATCTTTGCTTTTAATTTCAAATTCAAAGCCAGCAAGAAGACAGGGAGAGACAAAAAAGCAATTAAAAGAAACAAAGATGAACAAGAGCAGATAGTGCAAATGAAGGCTGAGACAAGAGATGTGAGGAGAACAGGCCTGTATAAATTGTGCAGAAGGTTTTACTGGTGCTAGACTGTCTGAAATGACAAGAAGGGTTTTTGTAAGTGAAAAGAGTAAGTGATGCTTTGAAAACAGATGGTCTGCCAGTTCAGTGATAGCTGCCATGAGGACTAAGACACCTAGGTAACTTGTTCCAGAGGAAAGCACTACAGGTGAAAGCTACTTCTGACACCTTCAGGATTCTGAGAGAAGAAATGTTCTAAGGAAGGTGTCTGGGTGTGGAGGCCAGTGAGCCCACTAAGCCAGGGTCCATTGTGATCCCTTGGAGGGACAGACCCTAAGTTGAAGACTAGCCCCTTAGTTAGGGTGACAGAAAAGGCTTCTCCCAGGATCCTTTGTGACGTTGTGCAAATGTACTCCAGTTCTGCCTCCCCAGCTGGCCCATTGGCCTCCTCCCTGCCCCTTTTCTCCCTTATATGGTTATGTTCTGGAGGGTTCTCCCATCCTTGTTCCCCCATCAGCCCTTATTCCTTGGCCACTCCGCCCCTGTCATCCCATTGGCCCTCATACCCTGGCCTCTCCTATGTACCACCCCCAGGCCCTGAGATCATTGGTCCTGGTGCTCTCTCTGCCCCTACCTTCCCTGTATAAAACCCCTGTACGCTCCCATTGTTCCTGTCTTCGCCCCTGGAACCTCCCAGTGTGTGGAGAGGTGTTGAGGTCCGCCACTGCTAATAAATGCCGCTGGGAGCCCATACAAAGACCCCTCCTGCCTCCCTAGCATTATTTCCACCAACTGTGCGTGTGAGAATGTTCTGCCTTCTCCGCCCCGACTGGAGGGCCTTCCCCAGTGGAGACACTTCAGAAAGGTTGTGGTGTCGAGCAGCCTGCGCCCGTGCCACAACATCTGGGGATTGAGTGATTGTCTCCACTTCCAGGAGAGGGTGTTGTGGGATCCTGGAAGGTCACAGGACTATGCAATCACACCTCAGGATATCCAGCATGGCCATCCTTCCAGGCTGCTTGGAGCACAAGACTTAGCAATAGATTATACACTTCCCCCTGGATGGAGTTAAACTTTGTGGGTTTATAATATCTTTAAATTTTATAGGAAACTAGTCCTCTTCTTGTAGTTCTTACACATCCTGGATTTTATGTGATTCCAAAAGACTGACTGTTTTTATTATTTTATATCTTAAATAACAGTCCCTATCTGAAAGGCTTCTATTATGGAGGTAATTGTATGTGTAGGAAAATGAGGTAACTATGAAAGCTACACAACTTTTTTTTCGCAAATGTATCTCAGCAATATGTAAATGACAGCACTTTTTTCTGATGTTGATTTTCACTGCAGACTCCATTTTAACACTGAATTTTGGAGATTATACACAGGCTGTTCTGTATTTCTAAAACCTTGAAGCATAAAAGCAGTTCCAGAAATAGGGGAACCCCAGAAAATGGCTTTTGATCAGTAAGCATACAGCACCTGAAAAGAATGGGTGAGGTGAAAGTGTGAGCAATGAAATGTGCAGTGTAGAGGATTTGACTCACTCCATGCAATCCAGCACATGGTAGAGGCATTTAAATGGTGTGGTTAAAGAATAGGTGGGGAAAATAAGAGTGGTGTGCAGACTTCTGCAGCTCCATCTGGTTTATCTGAACAGAGCTCATTTAATGAGCTCAGCAAGTCTCTAATCAGCATAAAAGATCTTAGTTTAACCACTGTCCATGTCACCAGTGCAGAAGGAATTAGCTCCCAAACCGAGCTCATCTGACCATGTTAGCACATAGTTAGGCATTTGTCTTTTCCATGTAAAAGTTAACACACCTGGCTTCATAGGTTTCAAGTATCAGATTAGTTGTGTCCCAAAAGCACTCTAAACTTAGCCAAACACAGGCTTCTGGATAACAGCCCAGAAACAGTTCTAAGCATTTTCTAAAGTTTTGCATTGTGCTGTAATCCCCTAACAGTTGTGATAGGAGGTAGAGTTGCAGCAGCAGTGAGACCTTCAAAACTTCCTTTATGTATTGCAGGAGGACAGTATTAGGGATGAATTCTTGGCCTGCTGTCAGAAGAGTAACACTTCTTGCAGCAGGAAAATCAACATGGGGACTCTTATGATCAAAGCTATTCTGCCCGAGCCACAGATGTTTTGTTTTGCTGTTTTGCATTAGAAACAATAAACAACATTTTTGCATTTTCATTAATTAACATTCTTTGTCAAAATCAGTTTACCCAGAAAGCTCAACTGAATAGTTTTTTGGTTTTTTCTTATTAAATCATCTAAATCCACTGCAAAATATATCAGTTCCCTGGAAAACAATTGTTCAGACAGGCCACAGCATTTTTGCTCCCATCAACTCTCTCAACAGTTCCAGCAACCCCAGAGTGCAAGGTTTAGAGGTATTTGTTATTTACTGACAAGTGGCAATGGCATTAGGCCCCGGAGTTTCTCATTGACATTCAGTTCTTTCTCCTTTATTTTCTCAGTTTTGCTTACTTCAACTGCACTGAAACAAATGGCCGTACAAATGTTAATGAATTACAGGCTCATTAACCTGACCTAGGTTTGCCTCCAAGTTTTGGCTGATCTCTCTTAGCCTTGTGAGCAATGTACTATGAAAATTCTTGAAAAGCCAGTTTAGTTTCAGAGGGTGGTGGTGGGACGCCAACTATTATTTTTTAATATTCTCAGACCATAACTTTTATTGTAGCAAAAATGGGGGAAAAAGCCTTGAATGAAAATCAAGAACAAAATATTCTTGCAAGGAGTTCAACTACTCATCCTAAGCCAAGGGTCCAATCTTCCAGTATTAGGCTAGACACAGTAATGTCAAAATACTCCATGTGCACTAGCACTTAAGGTGCTGCTGCAAAAGATGTGGCTGAATTTATGAAGCAGCTGATCCTCTCTAGTGTACATTACACCTAGAGACATCCTGTGACACCGACAGTTGGTATTGCTCTGTAAATACAGAGATGCGTGTTCCAACAGTGCTCTGAGCTCACAGAGGCTCTGTTCTGCTGATTTGAGTTGACTGTGGCCATTGGGGTGAGGAGTCAATGGTGCAAGGCACAGCTGTAGTCATGATGCATTTTTGATGACTGAGATTGGCTGGTTTTATTTGTACATAAAAGTTGGTCCAGCTTGGCTCCAGTACATCTCAATTTTAAAATCTTCTGGAGCATAGACTGAAATGTTTTCCATTTCCATTTCCATCACAGAACACACACACAAATAGGGATACTTTCCACCCCACTCCCAACCTTACTTCATACTTGAAGAGGTGCTTGCAAACATGAACCTTAAAAAGTACAGCCAAAAGGGCAGTCAGGAGCTCTGTGGGACAGGTAAAAAGATTAAAATAAATCTCCCCTGTCAGAACTGCATCTTAGTTCTCACTGCTTCTGTTTTTAAGCCCAGATTTGAACGTCTGAACTTTCCCCCAAGTAGCACATGACAGAGCCAGTTTGTGCCAGTTCCAAAATCAGCTCCCAGAGACCTTTCCTGACCACAGACAGGAGCCAGTGCAGGGAACGTGACCTTACTGTGGGGCCACTCTTTGCCCATGTATTAAAAAAAAATTGTTTTCTTTTTTGCCTTTCACTTCTGCAATTACATGAATGTTTCATTTCCTCTTAGTATACACTATTAACATAAGAATTGGTGTTCGAACTAAGTCAAAACAAAGTCATGATGTTACTTGCCAGAGCATGGAAAATAATACATTGCATTGAAAATCACAGCTCTTGTCTTGCAAACTACGTGATTAAAAATATAAAAACTACAGCCAGGCCAATATTACTACTGTGTCACACACCAGGCAAAACCAGAACTCATGTATTCAACAGTCTTTATCTCTCAGATGTCTACTGCACATTTGTATTAAAAGACTGAAGTACTTTCTCTATGAGTTCAATATGCAACTCCAGGTATGCAGTATATACAATCTGTAGCTTTCATATTTTTCATATAAAAATTATTTATTATATTAGCTAACAGTAGGTAACATTGCATTTTTACATAATTTTTAATCTTTATGATAGATATATAGATGATAATAGATTTTTAAATGTTGTGGAGATAATACAAGTCTGTCTTTCTCCTCTTTGTGTCTTTCTGGCTATTCATAGCTATTCCTAGTTACAGTTTTTAAACTAGTAGGTCCTTCACATTAATGATATAAAAAACCAAATAATGGACTTCAAAACTCTGAATATGACTGAAATTGCACTGACCGTGAAAAAAGGTTGTAACAGTGCCTGATGCTGTTCACATCTCTGTAACTGGGCTTGAACAAGGGGGTGCAATTCTTACATGCTTTGTAATACTCAGCCTTCTTCCTCAAGGCCTTAAAGGGATCTCATCCCATGGACTGCACTTCTGAGCTGTTAGCAATGACTCTTCGGGGTATTTCTGTTTGGTCTGTTACTGCCCACATGAATATGTTATGAATAAAGAGACTGAAACCAAAAAATGGAAATCCAAATTGAGTGCCAAAAACAAGACCTGAGCATCACAGGAAGCTCCTGCCACTGCTGGGAATCAGAAAAGTACTCTGATTCCTAAAAACATACTTACAGACTTAGACCTGAACACCCTAGAAAGCGGCATGGCTCCACAATGGGAGTTCCCTACTGTTTGTCCAAAACCCAGCCCCTTTTCATGCTTCTCTTTCAAGGTTAACATTTTGTAACATGGGCCAAATGCCACACTGTGAAAACAAACTTGGTACCTCTCTCTAGACCAAACTTCAGCAGCAGCACCACTGAAATCTTATCATGGCAAGATCTCAGGTTCTCACTATGCATCTTGAATATCCATGACCTCCAGAGTTTTGTTTCCCTACCTATGGAAATAAGTAATAATTTGTTATGACTGCTTTACACCAGAAGAGAAGTTATGAATGAAGAAACATATTTGGTCAATATATCTACCAGCCATCGTGGTTGTGTTCAGGAATGGAGAATATAATCAGAAATCAAGGAAATGATGAAAAAGAATTTTCCTGCTTCTTAATTTTCAGTGGGCTACAAAAATCAGAAGACTCGGCCTTTTTGTTTGCACTTTTCATCTGAAATGCTCAAAAACATTTGCAAATAAAAATCATGCCCTGAGCCTCTGTCTGTCTAGGTCATACTCCAGTTCTAAAGAGTAAAGACATCCAGAAATGATCAGGTTGTTCCTCTGGAAAAGCTGATCCTCAGGGAAGCAGCCTGCTTTAAGCAGGACCGCATGCAGAAACTGAAATGGTGCCTTTTGTGTTCAACAACAGCAGATCTGTTCAATAAAATAATGAAGAAATTTCTATTTTTCTGTCTATGTTTCTTGTGTGAAGCATGCATCTGAGGGCTTTGGATGAAAGCCAAGTCTTTAAATAGCACTGGCCACCAGCAGAAATCCAAAGCAGTGGATAATAAAGTCAGATTAACAGAAAGAAAGAAAAACTAACCCCATTTTCATGGCATTGTTCTTATGTGCCTGGCTGGAGCTCACCCCTTTGCCTTGCCTCAGAGCAGTTTGAAAGCAGAAGCCGATTTCTATCCTGCTGTTCAGGGGCCCAGCACGGCTCTGGGCACCACAAGCACATCACACCCTGCACACTCTCACCCTGTGTCTGCAACTCTCCCCAAAAGTAGGTTCTCTCTAGGATGTTCAGCACAAATCTGTTAGTGAATAGTGAGAAAATGCATCAAAAAGATGAGCAGAGTAATTTGCATATATTTGATGTTCAGCATAGTGCATCTGTTGCATGCTTTCCATATTCATGCTGTTCTCAGAGGAGAATCATTTGCTTTGTGCTACAAGAGCTACACCCCCGCGCCTCCCTCATTTATGTTCACTTGCTCCCATATGTATTAATTTTTTCAGTGGGATTTCTTCCTGGTTTCCTATTCCCATAGAGTAGTAATGATTTGTTCTACCGAGCCTTGCAGTAGGTGGATAAACATTACTAGTCTCATTTCATGCATGGAGAATCTGAGACAGGAGGATTATGCACGGGCTGCCATTGGAGAGAGGAGGGGCTGTAAGCACCAGTTTTGACACACAGGAATTTCTCTGTTGCCTCACAGGTGTGTACTGTGCTCCCACCCACGCTCTTGAGCTTCTCAAAACTGAAGGACAGCATGACCTTTTAGGAAAAACAAGCCCAAACCTAACAGGCACTGTGTGCACCATGGCCACAGTGGCTGTTATTTACAACACCAAAAAAAATGTGTGCTCAACTTTGGCTGTGCATAAATGTCTTTTCTAGGTTCCAATGCATGTTGCTTGTACACATGTACATGTCTGTGGGTTGAGGTGCTCATGGATGGCAGGATGTCCCAGACAGGGAATTTGCTGTGATTTAATGCCTGATGAGCCACAGCTGGAGGAACACAGGACTAGACCACATTGCAGAACAACTCAAAAATGAGACACACAGAGGGGGACTGTGGCTGTACAAGAGAGTGCAGAGGGTGGATGTCATTGCTTGGCACTGCTGAAAAAAGGCAGCCTGACCTCAAAGCACCTCTGTAATCCTTCGCTTACTCAGGGATATCCAACACTGCCTTGTCTGGGCATTTGAGCACAGTCATTAAACAGTAAGGAAGCTGGTGGCAGCTAAACCACCTGTCACATGTGAGGAGGGTTTTACGTGCTCTTTCAAATGTCAAAACCAGGTCAGAACCGTAAGACAGCAGAATCTGACAAGGAGAAATCCTCAAGGCAGCAGCTAATGTAATTGGCATAGCTGGGATCTGGTGAGGCAGAATGGGCAGCAGTCCTCCTTCACCTCAGTATGGCCCCACAGTTTGCCAAGAGTTATTTCAGGGCAGAGAAACAGCCAGAGATGATTCCCTAGCCTCCTCACGACTTTCCCCCTCAGTGTTTGTAGAAATGTTCCCCCCTAAGGCTGCATATGATTGACAGCTTAATAAAGGGTGTTTAAGGATACAGAGATCTATTCCAAACTCCTTCCTGAAAAACATACAAATCCATGCAGATGAAGGCAACGTATCAGTGTTAAATTTCCTGATCTCCAGCAGTCCTTGGCTGTAGGGTTTCTTCCTGAGCCAGAAGTGGGAGGGCCTGCTGGAATCTGCTTTTTTAGGGGAGACCCCTTCGGGAAGCTTCCTCCCAAATTTGTCCCAAACCAGGACATAGCCCTTCTTGCAATTTTTTAAATTGCTTTTGCAATAATCTAAACTTTTGGCATCCACACCATCCTCAAACAATAAATTTCACAGGGTAACTATACACAGGGTATTAAAAGGACCCTTCTTTTGACCCTTCTGAACTTGTCACCTCATCATTTTCTTGTTTCATATTTCCTGTCTGTTGATAGACAGTGAATAGTTGGTCTCTTTTAATTTTCTCAGCTCTGCTGCTGATTTCAAAGATTGCCATCACACCCACGACCCCAGATTTCTCTTTTTAAAATTGTTGAGTCCTATTCCAGATTAATATTTTGCTCCTTGCCTCTCTTCTTGGTACTGGTCCTACTTTTATCATTCTTTTTTGACACTGGGAGGCCAGGCCTGCACATGGCACTTGACATTTGGGTACACAGCAATTATATACAAAATATATGTCTCTCTGTATGTGTATATATATATATATATATATATATTTACTCTCTGTGTATGTATACAGACATATGGCAGGGATGTTTCTGGTTTTATTTTCTTTTCTTTCTTAAAATTTCATTAACAGTTTAGTCTTGAGTTCAAGACTAAGAGCTGCTCTTATGTTTTCACAGAAATACCTATTATTGCTTCAGACAACTCTGCCCTGAATTTTATTCATTAGCTAAACTGCTTTTTTTTTCTGTAAAGCTCCTGAAGGAATACATGACGTGAGCTGGTTCTTTCATTTTTTCTCTCTACCTACAGTATCACAGCTGTGGAGAGAGACGTCCCTGTGCCCACTGACCCAGTGATGGAACCAAACAACGAGGAACAACCTGGTTCATCCTGTGTGAAATTATTGGCAAACAATATAGTTGGGGTTTTTAATAAACACAGAAATTGTGTAGCCAAGTGTCTGTGTAGCATGGAGCACACTGAGCTCCATAAGGACCTGAGTATCAGACAGACCACTAAATCCACATAAATACATGTTATGATCCATCCTATATTTGCAACACTCACAGGGGAATAGCAGGGCCCAGCCCCCTTTTCAGTAAACGTTTGTTCTACAGAGGATGATGGAAATCTCCAGCATGAGGAAATCTGAAAAACAAGGTAAGCAAATATCTCCCTGAGAAGTGCATGTCTAACTAATCCCCCTGATGAAAGAAGACTGGCTGACTGAACTCTCAAGGTCCTTTTCTACCCTTATCTTGAAGTGCCTCAGATTATCAGCCATCTCATAGACAGATAAACAGATCAGTCCCTATTTCCTCAGAGCATATTTGTGCAGAGAATCTGCAAACACCTTCTTCTTTCATCCTTCTCTTAAAATTCCCCATTTTGGAATAGGTCCTTTCTAAAACAATAGAAATCAGAGCAATTCAAAATCCCTCAGAAGCTGGGAGATACCTCCTAGATGTCCAACACATTCTTTGTCTCTCAGGTCCCTTCTTGATTTTCATAGAAAAGAGGAATGTAGTGGACATAAAATTCTTATCAGAAAAGAATAAATATCTGTCTTGACATCTTTGAAAATGACAGCAGCTTTGTATTTCCAACTGACATGTCTCATCACCTCAAGTTACTGGATTGCCATTTAAGAAACTGTTTTCCAAAATGGAATCTTTTAGTCCTGTTGCCTGCTGTCCCCTACAGTATTTCAAAGGGAGGCTTTGCACAACTGAGAGACCAAAAAGTTCATCTACCCATTTCCTTATAATGGGTATTAAAATACTGCCATTTTCCTGGAGCATCTGCAGCAAAGTTTGTTTTCTAAATGTTACCTGCTGGTAGTGTCAACATTCTAGGGATAAGACCATTAACATGCTGAGTGCTCTGATGATTATTTCCCTATTGACAAGACTGAGAGCTCACACTGTGTAACAGTGACCTAAAAAGCACACAGGGATGGATTAAAATGGCAGAACTCAATTTCAGGCTTCATAACATTTCTGAAGCAAGTGCCATTTTGAAAATGGCAGCTGAGTGAGTTTAGCATGGCAGGAGCAGCCCCTGTAATGGTTAAGAGCTCAACAGACCCCAGCTCATCACAAGTGGATGCTAATTATCTGGAGTGAATGGTATCTGTGTGCAGCATCCAGCTGGCCAGGAGCCCAGAGCGGCTACATCAGTTGAAGGCCCAAGATCGAATTTTGTTTGTGCTGGTCCTGGGGCATTTCAGGTGACACGGGAAAGGCACCAAGAGCAGTGGAAAAAGCTCTGGCCTCCTATCAAGGTGAGCAGAGCCCTGCTTGCCATCCATCGGTTCCTGTCCCGCCATCTAGTGGGGTGTCTCCACATGGCACAGGCGTTCAGAAAGCCTGAAGTCTGGCACGAAAATAGAGAGCTCGTGGGAGAGCGTCTTCTTCGAGTCTTCTCGACGGGGATCGCTAAGTTAACGGAAGATGTCTTCAGAGTGAAGAGCTGAGTAGAGACGTTGGCCTTAGAAGCACTGGCTATCTCTGAGGTGGTGCCTGCGGACAGAAGTTGTAACCTGGGCTCACGCTGCAGTAAAACCAGCTGCAGTGTGGGATGGAGCCGTGAGCTGCCCTGCTGGGACCCTCCTCCCCAGGGCTCAGCAGCTGTTTGTGCTCAGGCCCCTCCCTTGCTCCCCACCTGTGGTGTGCTGCAGCCACACTGTATCCAGCCCCATGTCTGGCTCATCCCAGCCCTGGCGTGGCTTTAGACATGGGTCCCACACCGCTGGCCTGGCTGGGGCACCGTGGGGCTGAGCGCCTGCTGGGAGGACACTTCCACTGCCTGCAGTTCCAGACCCCCTTCCCTTATGTAGCTGGTCTGGCTGCTCTTTGAGAAGTCAGCTTGAGCTCACTTAACAAAGGGATCAACTTGTGAGCTGTGTCTGCTGTGGAGGTTAAATAGGATAAATTCCACTCCCATTCTTCGCAAAACAATTGAACAGGGCAGGCATGCACTGATAATTTTTAAATTTTTTGGGGGGATGACTTTATAAAACTTTCACTCTGCTGTAAGAGTGGATCTCTCTGCAAAGAGACATCCAGGTTTACTGTCCATAGACTAAGGAGAGTCCCAGCCAACACAAGAAATTAGATCCCTGCTCACCTTGCCATAGGTTTGGCATGGAAGGAGCCCTTTCTGAAACATACCTCTGAGTCAAAGGACTGTACCACATTGTATTTAAACAGGACTAAAATAGGGACTCACTGGGATTAAAGCTCTGGGCACTGCAGAACCTGAGTGCTTCTTCCTCTGCGCACATGTGATTTCCACACAGACCCATCTTGCCATGCAGGACAACATTCCTCTCTAATAATATCCCTTTCCCAAACCCTCTTGTTCATTCTGAATAGGGATATGAGGATATTATTTTTATCCTAATATTTTATCCTTACTCTAAACAGGTATAAATGACAGCATGTACTTCATCTAAGAATCACTTGGTGATGAATAGGGTTAAAAAGGACCTAGAGGCACCCTGTCCCTCTTTTGTGGAGCAGATTCAGCCATTGTCTGTGTCAATAATGACAGATCTAACATGCTTTCTGATCTCCTATGAGCAGGTTTCTAGATTATTCTCAAAAACCTGCAGGGACAGAGAACTAGGTAGACAGCCCATTCTTTGCTTCTCTATTGGCTGTACTGGAAAGCATTTCAAATGCCTAATCTAAAACTTCCTTGCAGCAAAACAAACTAATGCCTATTCCTTCTACTCATTCCCTCTGCTTTTGTGAACCATTGCTGATCAGTCCATACCTTTTCCAGCTAACGCTGGAGTCAGTGTTTGGGAAATACCAGCACCCCCAAACAGGGTTCAGCCCCTCATATCTATGGCAGCACAAGTTTCTTACACATAACATCACCACTTATCTACTCCAATATGGCGTCGGTTTTTCTCAGAACAGGTGAAACAGACATCAGGATTTTTTTTTCCACTGAAAGGCTGGTCAAGCATCAGAACAAGCTGCCTAGGGACACAGTTGAGTCACCATCCCTGGAAGTATTTAAAAGACAAGAAGGTGTGGCACTCAGGGACATGGTTTAGGGGTGGACTTGGCAGTGCTGGGTTAATGATGAGACTCAATGACCTTAGAGGCCTTTTTCAAATTAAATGTTTCTATGACTCTATGGTTCTGGTTCAGCTTTGGATCCACCATTATCCCAGATCTTTTCTGCAGCACTGCTGCCCAGTTCTCTGTCCTGTCCAGTCCTCTGTGTCTGTGGCTGATCATTTCTGCTGTGCA
Source organism: Picathartes gymnocephalus (assembly GCA_013390045.1). Classification (NCBI taxonomy): domain Eukaryota; kingdom Metazoa; phylum Chordata; class Aves; order Passeriformes; family Picathartidae; genus Picathartes; species Picathartes gymnocephalus. The sequence goes on from WEKY01002686.1 coordinate 50,467, forward strand.
CTCACAAGCATGACATCAGAGCACCCATATGGAGCACATCATCATCTCAGCATTCCCTGGCATTTGCCAGCAGCAGAAGCCTACAATAGAGCAGAGGACCAGGGCCAGGATAAGGCAGCACTTCCCCTGTGCACTCTCAGTTTCTAGTAATATGTGGCTCAGAGCTTGTTTGAATGTTATGCTGCATCTTTGTGTTCAAAAGTCTTTGGTAGATTTTCCTTTAGTAAATGTTGGACTGCTCATTGACCTGCTGGCCTTGTCCAAATGCCTTCTAACAATTCAGGCCACTTGTCCAGTGTGTCAAGATCAGTTTTTAATTCCAACCTTAATCTCCAACACGCTTGTTGGGAAGCTTGTGGTCCTTCCCAACCAAGTGTTACTGCCACTTTAATGAATGCTCCTTCTATCCCATCAGTCAGCACATCAGTGGGACACATCAGCAGCAGACCCAAGGATCAGGTGCACGCCTTTCCACCACAGCCCTTTCAGTCACCTGGATGTTTATAAGGTTACTAAGTATACAATTGCAGGTAGGCAGCACCTTGCTTCATAGTTCTTAACTTGGGAATCATAGTCCTATTTTTCCCAAAAACGCAGCAGTTGCAGTGCCAGCTGACAGCCTCACACCCCCCAGGGCAGAGTTTGGGTGAGCTGGCTTGGTGCAAGCAGTGGCACAGATAAAAGGGGTTTGTGGCTGCGCAGTGACCTCTGTGTCTGTTCGGAGAAGTGCAGCAGCCAGTGAGAGAAACAGAGTTCTCAGGGTCCCAGCTGCAGCGAGAGGAATTGTAAATACTGAAAATACCAAGGTAAGAACACCTGCATTTGTTATGAGTGCAGGAGAGGTTGTTGCTGAACCGAAGACCTTCCTCATATTCTAAAAAGTAATGCCTTTCTCTGGGATACCTTCATCTGTCTAGTCCAGTCTAACATGGTCTTGTCATTTGTGAATAGATCTGAGCTGATAAGCTACACGAAAGATCTAAGCTCAACTCTTTCAAATACTAGTCTTGGGATCTGGGATTCTGGCTTAGTACACTGCCAATGTAAATCTAAATTATGAATTTTGGCTCGAAATCCAAAACAAACGAATGATTGCCAAGCATTGGAAGACTGATTAGATTCATAACTGAAACTCACCTGAAAGAATCAAACTGATGGTCTGGTTTTGTGAGATCAATTACCAGTTAATAAGAAGAGGTAGCAAACAGTGATCAAATTTTTATTGCCTGGAACTGCCCTGGGGCAAGAACTTGAAGGAAATCGGTTAAAAGCTACAGTTTCAATCTGTGTGCGTTGAACGAGGGGCTACAAAGTCACAGCTCTTTGTTTCGGTCCTAAATTCCAGACAGATTTGTGAAGACACGAGCTGATCACGCGCATCCTCTCTCCCAAAGCCTTTGTGCTGGGAGATGCACTGGGCAAGGGTGCTCTGGGCTCTGGGCACAGACTGACCCGCCACCCTCTCCGCAGTGCCAGGGTTTGCTTAGTCCTTTAATCTTCATTTTTCCAGTTTCTTTCTACCAGGAGATTATATGTGTATGTGTGTGTATGTACTTAGGATCCTCTCCCCTACACCCAGCAAATGATGTAAAACATCACCACTATTATGTGACTTTCACAGCCTTTCACAAAGGTTAGAAGAACACACTGGTGCCATCCCTCATGTCATCGCCCAGTATCACCTCTCTTCCTCCAGCCTCTCCTCTTCTTTATTTCCACTGATTGCATCTTGCACGAGGCTTAGCTGAAGGCAGGATCTCCTCCCTTTTCTTACAGCTCAATGGCAGTTGCCACAACGGGCTGAAAATATATTGTGAATTTAGGCAAAGAATGGTGTAGTACCAGCTGTCATCTGGCACCTTAATCCAAGACACAATTAGTTGAGCACAGCCACATTCAGATGCTAATACTTGATGGAAATAACACTGCAGTAATTCACAACTGTCTGAGGTGTGGCTTCCATGAGAAAGGCTTCTTGTGAGACTGCAGACACCTGCCTAAAAAATCCTCCTCAAACATTATTCGAAAACTCATCTATAAACCCACAGGGTTTCCATCAATCCTTCGGGATTTACACACCACCAAAGATGATGTGCACTATCAGAAAAACCTGTCGCATCATTTTGGATGTCAATTGGCAACTCAAAAGGCGGACGGAGGGAGGGACCACATTTTTAACCTATCACTCTGAAATGTGAATCCAACTCTGGCTGGATGTGAGGAAGTGCTTGAAGAGGCTGCCTGGACAGAAAGCAGGTGAGGAACACTAAGGTTTTCTCAAATGTCACCGGTCTCTGAAAAAAAAAGAAAAAAAAGCATTTTGAAATCTAGTTCATCACAAAGTATCAGCACCTGACATAATTCTCTGTTTATATGGGATCACTGGAAAATTTCCACACTGGTACCTCAGTGAAGCCTATGCCAATTAAAACACCACTAACTTCAGCTTGATACTGATTTAACTTAACTCCACATCAAACTGGTGTTCACACAGGAGCCTTGACCCATTTAAGAGATGCATTTTAAAATGACATCTCACATTTTATACCTGCAACTCTTATTACAGACCTACAGGCAAGGCAAAGCAACCTGAGAGTCCATCTACCTTCACACTGTTATAAATAAACCCTGTAAATTCGTGCTAAAATATGAATAAAAATAAAGTTATAAAGATTAAAGGATGCAGCCCCCCTCCTAAAACCAGAAGTTTCAAAAAACCCCTAAAACCAGTTTGACCAGGGAGAGGTTTTCACAACACCAGAGCAGCCAGAGAATCAATAGGTGGGAATTCCATCCCAGGTGGAGTCAAATTTGTATCACAGGAACATTCACACCACGACCGTACAATAATTGCCTGATCACTATCTACATCCCGGCCATCAAGGAATTATGTTTCTGGGAATCCTATTGTGAAGACAGAGGAGCCAGCTGCACCACGAGATGGACAATTCATCACAGGATGGACCACACATCACACCCAGAAACCTCTTTTTGTCCAGCCCTGTAACCTATTCAGGGCTGAGAAGAATGGACTAGATGTTGTCATCCCACCCAGAACTGCATAAAAATCACCATGGCTGAGGCAGTCGGGGTGAACCAGGGGAGATCTGATGCGATAGAGGTCAGATCTATACGCGTTCACCCAGTACCGACCCCGGGCTCGGTGCTGCTCCTCAATATTGTGGCTTATTGTGACCAATCTTTCGGCTGTATAATAAATTTCGTTTCTTTATAAATTTGATTGGCAAATTTATTTATAACAACACCATGCTAAAGGGTTTCTACCCTGACTTCAGCAAGTTGAGTGAACTGATGACTTTGTAAGAGGTTTCTGGATTACTGCAGAAATATCCATTTTTCTAGAACAGTCTCTTGAAAATAAAACCAAATTGAACACCTACTAACTGGATGTTTTTAGCTGCACATTACACTACGTAGAAGGAGCCAAATGTTCCCCTGTCACTCAACACACTGCTAAAGATGTAAGTTTTTTCTACTGTGGTTTGTAAAAAGAGGGGCTATCTTTTATCAGGCCAGCTGCCACTGAGAAAAGAAAACAGATAAGCTTTTGGGCAGAAACCCCTTCTTCAGGCCTGAAATAGCAGCAGTAGTCTTGAAGGTGAAAACCAGCAGAGAATGACTTATAAATTTAATTAGATTATCTAAGCAACTAGACCAGCTGAAAAAAAAAGACACTGATATCTGGAGCAAAGAAAGGAAGAGCAGGGGAGGAGGAGATAAAAAGGGAGCTCTGCTGGCACACACAAAGAAAGCAATGTGCAATTTACTGCCTGAGGAAGGTGAGGGACAGGGAATTGTGTCCTGTGCCCTGATGTCTCTGCCAAGTCCAGGATCATTAGCAGCATTAAGCATTTCAGGTCCCGTGATGTCTTTTGAAGGTATTTTATCAATGTCTCTTAAGAATCAGAGTTCAAGAGAGGTCTAGATTTGTTTCAGCTGTGACAGGCTGCTGTAGAAAAGTATGTCCAAAGGGGGAAAAAGAGGTCTACGCATTACTGTCCTTCCATCTTTCATCTCGACCCTGACTGCTGGGTTAAATCTCACTTATCTTTGGAAAAATAAGGAAAATATACCTGCCCCAGCCAGCCCTTTCACAAGTGCAGAAGTGGCGTCTCTGAACATACCCAACTGAATTTCCTTGAGGGAGTAATAACAGGAGGAGTCCAACAGCTTCCTAATTATTTCCCTATTTTGAAAACATCACATATTTGGAGGTGGTGCAGTACCCAGTAGAGCAAATGTATGTCCATGTACACCCAGTAGGGCGAATGACTGTCAATGTTCCCATGTCACAGCCCTTGCAAGGTCCAGAGCCCCTCAGCAGCAAGTGGGGATCACGGCGAGGAGGCAGCAGCGGGAAGTGGCCAGGACAGCTCACACAGACACACACACACCTGTCAGGCTGCCCATGGAGGGGACACCCTGGCTGTGGTGGGACATGTGCAGCAGTGCTTCCCCAGGGTGCTTGGGAAAAGCTGGGAGCACTTCTCCTTGGAAAGTCAGTGTGTGGATTTATGAGGCTGCGTGTGTTAAATGGGAAGATGGTTTGGAAAATATGGTTACAAAGATGCCTTGTAATACAACACAAGAGAGTGGATATACATAATTGCCTCCCTGGGGAAAAAAAAAAAAAAAAAAAAAAAAAAAAAAAAAAAGGANNAAAAAAAGATAAAAAAGAAAGGATGCATAGATGTGCCCAAAAGCTGTACCATCTTGCACCAGCTCGCAAAAAGAAAATGTGATCGTCCCAGCTCAGTGACTCTGAGTAAGGAGAAATGGGCCAGTGATGATACTTCCCAGACACCACATAAGAAGTTTGACAAAAAGAAGTGTTACTGAGAGCTTAAAATATTAGAAGGAAGAGGAAAATTGGTGTTGAAACCCATGAAATGCAACCACAGGCAGAGGGAGAGGCACCATGCCTGCTCTGGCACGGGACAGGACAGGTTGCTCTCCAGAGGTCCCTGACAGCCCTGACCCCCTCTGACTTGGGAAGGATGAAACCCTGCTCCCCCTTTTGCAAGCTGAATCTGAGTCAGTGCTAGGAGCCAGGAGGGCCAACCCTGTCCTGGGGGGCATCAGGCACAGCATCGCCAGCCGGGCAAGGGAGGGGATTGTCCCGCTCTGCACTGCACTGGGGCAGCCTCACCTCGAGTGCTGGGGGCAGTTTTGGGTGCCACAATGTAAGAAAGACATGGAGCTGTTGGAGAATGTCCAAAGGACGGCCACAAGGAAGGTGAGGGGCCTTGCGGGGAAAGCCGTGTGAGGAGGGGCTGAGGTCACTTGGTGTGCTTATCCTGGAGGAACCTGAGGGGAAGCCTCCGTGCAGTTAGAGCTGCCTGGGGCGGGGCAGTGTCGCTGCGCGGTGCCGGTGCCGGTGGTCGCTGTGGTGGTGTCGCTGTGTCGCTATGGCGGTGGCCGCTGTGGCGCTGCCCCGGCCCGCGCTGCGGGAGCCCCCGGCCCGCGCCGCCCTCGTGCGGCGGTTCCGGGCGCG
>WEKY01002686.1:56268-105746 GCA_013390045.1 Picathartes gymnocephalus
GAGCGATGGGGGAAGGTGGTGGGTGCCGGGAGGCGGAGGCTGACGCGCCTGTGTGTGTGTATGTGTATGTGTGTTTGTCTGTACCCCGCAGAGGATGAGATGTTCTCGGACATCTACAAGATCCGGGAGGTGGCGGACGGCCTGTGCCTGGAAGTGGAGGGGAAGGTAAGTGCCCGCCCGCCCCGAGGGAGGGAGGGAGGAAGGGTTGCCGCGGTGACTCACGGCCGGTGGGGAGTGCGGGTGGCGTCTCTGCGAAGGGCCGGAGGAGGGAGGGAGAGAAGGGAAGACCCACCTCGGCCCAGTGCCTGGTGCTGCCGCGGGTTGTACCTGAGAGAGCCCGGGTCAGCCAGGCCGGAGTGTAATGGAACTTGGGTTAGGCACCATGGGGGGAGTCATAGAATCATAGAATGCTTTGAGTTCGAATGGACCTTGAAGACTATGTAGTTCTAACCCCCCTACCATGGGCAAGTACACCTTCCACTAGACCAGGCTGCTCAAAGCCTCATCCAGCCTGGCCTTGAACGCTTCAGAGATGGGCCATCCACAGCTTTTCTGGATAACCTCTGCCAGTGCCTCCCACACAAAGAATTTCTTCCTAATATCTAATCTAAATTTACTGTCTTTCAATTTGAACGCATTCCCCCTTCTCCTGTCACTGGGAAATCAGTGCTCGAGCTGCAGCCAGGTTCTTTACACTGATCTGTGTCTCTGGAGTTGTGCCCTGCTGTCAGGTCATAGGTGTGTAAGAGTGGTAGCGTTAAGGTTTTTTGCAGAGCCGTTAAGTTTTTTGATGTCTCTAAATCTAGATGGTCACCAGGACAGAGGGTCAAATTGATGACTCTCTAATTGGTGGCAATGCCTCTGCTGAAGGTCCTGAGGGAGATGGAACAGAAGCCACGGTCATAACTGGTGTTGACATAGTAATTAACCACCACCTTCAGGAGACCAGCTTCACAAAAGAATCCTACAAGAAATACATCAAGGATTACATGAAAGCGTAAGTGTTGGTGGCTTTTCCTTTCAGTGGGATTGCAGTGGTTTTATGTGCTTGAGATTATGAAAACAGCATTGGATTTATTCCTAGTAGATGTTAGTTCTGATACAGGTGTGAAACTGCCTGTGAACTTCAGTAACGTCTTAACGTTTGGCAGAACTGGAGCCCTAAAGAATGGGTGCTAGAATATCTATGTTTATCTTGGCTGAAGTAGAGGACCTGATCAGGTGCTTTGGATCTTATTTGTAACCTTGCTGTTTTCTTTTGTATTTCTCCATGCCAAACCTTCATTTGGAAGGGACTGAGCTGGTAAAGAAAAGCTTCCTGATGCTTTTCTAGCATGACAGTGGAAACATCTAAGAAACTTCTGTGAATGCGACTTTTTGCTAGTTCATGGCGTAGTTTCTGTTGCTCAGTGTTCAGTGGGGTTAATGCTGAAAGTGAAAAGGCTTTGTGACACAAATGGGTGATACTCTTGGTGCTGTGGAAAGGGCTTGCTGATTTTTGTCTACCATTAGCCTAGTAGTAAAATGACCTTGGTAGGAGTGGCAGGCACTGTTCTGTGATTTCACTTGTGAAATCAAGTTGAAATTTGGGGCTTTAAGAGGGAGTGGGGAAACAGGCCGCAAAATCTGTGCTTGATAGGTTACAATTCTTTCTGTTATGACATCCTACCAGACAGGGAAGTTATTAAGCTAGAGCATGTTTTCAGAGCATTTGTTCCTTCTCCTTCCAGAATCAAAGCCAGACTTGAGGAACACAAGCCAGAGAGGGTAAAGCCTTTCATGACAGGGGCTGCAGAACAAATCAAACACATCCTTGCCAACTTCAAAAACTACCAGGTAACTTATGTCTCTTTACAGCAGTATTGATAAGCTGTGATCGGTTCATCTGCTGAACTGCTTGAGAATTTTAAAGGGCTCCTGTTGTGAGGATGCTAATCTAGCCTTCTCCGAGAGGGAGGAGAAACAGCCAAAAGCTGTTAGATATTTGGGAATCTCATTTCAGCTGGTAGTGCTTGTAGTTAGCTACATTTGTTGTTGTGGCAGTTCAGGGACTGTGCAGTAAGACTTGAAAGGATGATTGCTTTGGCCCTTGCTGTGTCTTGCTCTGTTCGTAGCAGCCTGGTAAGATTACAGAATCACAGAATGTTTCCGTATGATGATTCTGTAATCATTGAGTTCCAACCCTCTGCCATGTGCAGGGACACCTTTCACTAGACAAGGTTGCTCAGAGCTCCATCCAGCCTGTCCTTGAATACTTCCAGGGATGGGGCATCCACAGTTTCTCTGGTCAGGCTGTACCAGTGTCTCACCACCATCACAGTAAATAATTTCTTCCTAATATATAATCTAAATCTGTCCCCTTCTGAGTTTCAAAGCCAATCCCTGTTGTCGTATTGCAACATGACCCTGTCAAAAGTCCTCTCCAGACTTTTTGTAGCCCCCTTTAGGTACTGGAAGGTGCTGTAAGGTCTGCCTGGAGCCCCCAGGGGTGAAAAACCCCAACCCTCTCAGCCTATCCTCATAGGAGAGGTGCTCCAGGCCTCTGGCTGTCTTAGTGGCCTGCCTGGGCTTGATCCAACAGGTCCACATCCTTATGTTGGGATCCCAGCTCCAGAGCTGGATGCAGCACTCTAGGTGAGGTCTCAACAGAGCAGAGGAACAGAATCACCTCCCTTGACCTGCTGGTCACTCCTCTTTTGATGATGTTTGGGTTTCTGGGCTGCATGCTCGCAGTGCTGGGGTACGCTGAGTTATTTTTCAACCAACACCCGAAGTCTTACTTTCTTCTGAGAGCTGCTCTCAATCTGTTCTCAAACCCAGCCTATCTTTGTGCTTGGGCTTGCCCTGACCCAGGTGTAGGGCCTTGCACTTGGCCTGCTGAACCTCACAAGGTTCCCATGGGCCCACCTGTCCAGCCTGTCAAGGTCCCTCTGGATGGCATCCCTTTCTTCTGGTATGTCAGCCATGGTGGGACTAAGATGGACAAGCTGCAGAGCCGGAAAATCCCTGCAGCCAGTCAGGGAGACTTTTAAACTGAGCTTGGTGATGTTGCATTGTTCTTGTATAAAAAGGCGTTTTCTCCTGGCATTAGCCAATTAAATGTCTTAGTGACACATTCTTCTGAAGTTCTTTGTAGGTGAGAACATGAATCCAGATGGAATGGTGGCTCTCCTGGATTTCCGTGAGGATGGTGTGACCCCTTATATGATTTTCTTTAAGGATGGCTTAGAAATCGAGAAATGTGTAAGTACTGACCTGAACTGGGTGAATGTCCCCAAGTACATGGTGAGCTCCTTCATCACTTGTTCTCCTGTATCCCTGTTAAAATTGAACAGTAGCTACCAGTTCGAAAACTTCAATTTTTGTGTAAGTGTGCAGCCTGATTGGTGCTTTCATATAATACAAAGTGCCTGAAACTTTCTTTGACTACTGTTCAGTTATACTAAAAGGGGATGTAGCGTCACTGTAGTGATTCATAGTGACTTAATGGCTAAGAAATGGAGAAGGGATTGCCCTGGTGAGATGTGTGTAACTGGGAATGGGTTTAAACCATTAGATTAAAGAGCAGGTCCTCTGAAGTGGAGCACTTCTACTTTGGATTCTTTTTCTGGGGGTTAATTGTGAAGTGCCTTGCATGGTCATGTTCCAGCTTCTTTCACTTAATCTGATGCCTTTATCCAAGAATTGTCATGTTTAAATATTGCCCTAAATTTGGGAACACAGTACTACTTGACCAGCTACTTAACCTTATTCTGTTTGGAATCTCCAACTGCCTGAGCTCAGGACAGCTCCTGTGGTCTGCTTTAACTACTCGGTTGGAATGTAGTTGCCACAAGACAGTATTTGGAACCCAGCACTTGAGGGTTTTTTGGCTTGTTTGGAGACCTGTGGAATTCACTGCAGTGTGGGATCACCAGTTGCTTAGCCCAGTCATTGTGGACTTGTGAAGTCTTTTTATAGACAGCTAAGTTTATCTATGAAGTCTCTCACAGGCTTTCTGGTATGTAAGTCATGTAAAGATGAGCCAGATTCTGGTGTGGAGCAGTAGCCCAATTAAAGGTATACTTTAATTGGCCAGACAGACACAGCACCTCCTGCAGCCTGATGGAGGGGGTGATGTCTGTCTTGGCCCTGGAGGTGATCACCTGGAAGGTACCTCCTTGGTAGCCGAGGCTTTTGTGCATCTCCTCTGCAGGGGCATGCATTTTGGATGTGTTATTTGGGTAACTCTATCTACTTTAAGATGGAGTAAAAGAATAATAGCAGGGTGTTCCCATGTGCAGCAAAACCTGTTTCAGCTTCTTGGTGCAGCTGTTTTCAGAGACAGCATGTACATTGTAAGCTCTGGTACTTGTTTAGGATGTGCTCTTACATCAAGGTTCAGATTTCCTCTCAAGTATCAAGCAGGAAGGGTGTGAATGAGTGTTCCACCTGGCTTGCTCAGCAGCTGGTGGGTGCCAGTTGTTCTGTACGATTGTAAAAATGATCAGCATCCTCTGATAGACCACGAGCACTTTTCCTGTTGCTCCCTGGTTTGCACTAAGATGCAAAAATAACTTCCTTGCGCTTTCTGCCTGCCTGACTGTGGCAGCCCAGATTGAATTAGGGAATACACAAAAAAGTTACAGAAGCTTGCTGTGACTGTCATAAACTTCAACTAACACTTGCTACTTTTGTTTCAGTAACAAATCAAACAGTATGGTTTTGGATCACTTCATAGCTGGCTGCTGTTTCTTCTTCATCGGCACAACACCAGGAATCGGCAATGTCTAACAACTGGACTGATGTCATCTTGAGCTTTATTCACTTATTTTGACCCTGATTTGGAGTGGAGGCATTGTTTCAAAAAATGAAAAAAACATCTATCATGTAGGTTGTCTAAAATAAAACTCATTTAAACCCATTTTAGGTGATGTCTTTTGGTCTGATGTGTCTCTCAAGGTGACTCGAAGGAGAGGTTGCACCAGGGATTGGGTGCTGTCAGTAGCACAGCTGGTGCTAACACACTGCAACTGGACTGTTTCCAGACAGATTTCAGTTTGCCTGTGGCACTGGAGTGCAAAAGCAGGTTGAGGTCAATAAGGCAAAGTCCAAGAAATATCATAATGGAGTGGATCACCTTCATCTTTTACAATTGTGCAGAGACTTACCTCTGGAAGAGATAAGAAATGAATAATAAAAACATCCCAGAATAGAATATGCACCACTCAAGCTGAGTGCTGGCTGAGCTGCTTTGTCAGACGAGAGTACTTGATTATCTCCTGAGCTGTAGTATGTCTCCAAGATCAAAGCAGGAGGCTGAATGGGAACACTGGGGAGACAAGGTGAAATGGCTTGGTTTTCCAACACAGCCTGGCGATGTGCTTTGCATTTGACAGCTCTCGAGGAGCATATGAACTAGAATTCAGTCAGGTTGCAGGATCTGGGATTTTTCTGTACTTGGCCTCTTGGAGAGAGATGTTGGAATGGCCCTAGCCCTGCCCTAGACTTCCTGCAGACCGAAGGAATGTTTGTGCTTGAGACTTACCGAAGTGTTTGTAACTTCTGTTCCTGCTGTGTTCCTTGTTAGGGAATGCATCTGTTTGACAGACCTGGAGCAAACACCGTTGCTTCTCGGGTTCTCTTCTTGAGATGCAACAGTAACAGGTTCCTTGCGCTTTCTGCCTGTCTGACCTGGTGGCAGTTTGGATTGAATAAAGGAACACAAATTCCCTCAGAGCCCCACCTGGAGCAAGGGGGTGTCTCTCCCTATTGACCTTGCCTTTTACTGCTAATCATTAACTTTTTTCCTGCTGCAGTGATGGCAGAGGCATAGGAGGGTAAGTTGCCTGAAAGGGGAGGGTATGGCCCACTTGCCAGCTATTTATCTCTTTCAGACTTTCCACACCTTTGCTGTCTTGTGTCAGTTTTTGGCCGCTGGTGCTGGAGGGTGGAGGGGGGGATTCTGCAGGGGTGAGATAGATGTGGCAGCAGGCTAGGAGTGAGAGACTGTGGAGGAGGGAGTGGAGTGTGCCCCAGTTATCTCTGAGGTTCCTGTCTGGTTAAACACTATTTTAGTTATGTGGGAACTTCATTTATATATTTTAAAAATCTTTTTAAACTTTTCCAAGAAAGGATTTTGGGTCAGTTGAGCTTCTGCATGAGGTAGTGTTGGTGTAACTTGCTTCACCCAACGGGGCTGAAAGGCAGGGAGGCAGGTTCAAAGCCTAGATAAAGTCACTGAGGCAACTCTTGCTTTTCTTGCAGAGGATGTGTTTAATGGGGCCAGGTGAGGATGTTATCTTCCCTTTCCTCTTGCATCTTCATTAAAAATGGGAGCATTGAGGAGGAGAGGAAACTCTTAGACTGAGACTTTTGCTTCCCAGTTGAATAAAGTTAGTGTGGGCAGGGCAGTGCTGGTATGGCTGTGCTACCCCTCATAGCCCTGGCTCCCACTTCCTGTGAGTCAAAGTTTAAAACTCCGTGGAGCTGATATGTGGGAGTGGAAATGACTCCTCCCCCTGCCTGGCTGGTCCTGTCATGGCTGGGAGCCCTGGGCACCAGCCTGGAGCAAATGGCCACGTGGCACGTGTGTACAGGTGAGGTGCTGCTTTGAAAAGCAGGTGCTTCAACGCACAGTGAGCACAGCCTTGCTGCTTGGTTGAATGGCAAATTGTGTCATCCTGTCTGTACTCTATGCTCATTGGGGTATTTAATTCCTGTGTGCAGACATTCTGAACTCGGGGGTTCTGTGCTCCAAGCAGGTGTGCTTTTCTGCGTGGCCAAGCCTCTGGTAAGAAGGCTTCTTTCAGCCTGCTGTAAGGAAGTGTCAGTTCAAAGGCTCTGGAGATGCAGGTTTTGTTTGTTTCTTCAGTGAGCTGCAAGATAAGTGTTCTTGTTGCATGCACTGCACTTCCCAAAAAAGCATTGCTGCCTTCACTTTCTCAGCGGAGAGAACAAGTCTTGCTGCTCTGCAGCATCAAGTCTGTCAGATGCACCAGGGAGGGTGGGGCACGGAAGGACTGCAGCATGACGAGTGGTTGTCGCAGCTGCACTGCTGTGGAGTCGGGGTGAGGGAGGTGTGAGTCACTACACGCTGTGAAGGGGGAGGCCCGTGGCCGGTAAATGCACTGGTCCACAGTCCATGACGCAGCTCTGCATTGGGAAGGAAGTCTATGTATTTCCTCCTAGTGTAATTCCTCTTCTTCTGGCCCATCTTCATTTCAAGCAGCTGTTTCTTTCCTGGGCCTGATAAGCTGAAGTGATTTGAAAAGGACACACTTCATACTTTAGACAACAGTTTTTGAATTATTAAATTGATAAAATCCCCCACAATAACAAATTACTCTGGTGCTGCTTAAAGCACAGCCTGAAGGACAGCTTTAAAACTTAGCCCTGTCTTGTTTTAAAACGTGCTTATCAGGCTTGCATCTCGCATTCCTGGAAAGATATTTTCAGTGGATTTGGGAAGGATCTAAACGGCATTTTCCCTGAGCTTCATGGGTCAGGTTAAGCAGCTGGGTAGAAACACTTCTTCTGCTGGCTCGGGTCTCAGTCTCTGCGGGGCCAGGAGGCCGCTCCTGCACCCACTATGAGCTGAATGCTGACAGGGGCAGGAAGGCCGATTTGCTTACCAAGAGAAGAACCTGCCTTTTTAGTTTCATACTTCTGTGGTTAAAGGAGTGATGTTTTGGGGCTGAAGGAAGTAGGGCATGTGTCCCATGGTCCTCTTAACCTCTTCCCCTCCCACCTCACTCTTCCCCCTCCATGTCTGCTTTTTGTCTTACAATTTTGCTACCCCACGTACAACTCCACTCTATTTTTGCCCTCTGGAAGCAAACAAAAAAACCTCAAACACTTCCCATGGGCCAGTGACTGATGTTAATGTTGGAATGCTGCTACTGCAGCATTTTGCTCCTTGGCTGTCTGAGGAGAAAGGGTGCAGACCTGGGAGTGTTCATGCAGTGCAGGGAATATCTGGTGTGTTGGGAGAGGCCCTGGTGTCCCCACTGCCCCTCTGGGGTACCCAGCCCTCAGCTTTGCTCACTGAGCATGGGCTGGGGATGGATGCCAGTGGCTGATGGTCTTGGAGCCTTGTGCAGCCTTCAGCTTTGGCACAAGGAGGGAGAACCTGCAAAGGGAAGATCCTAAATGAAAGTATGTTGGAAACACAGTTGGGTTTAATTGATGTTGGGGGCTTTTTTTTGTGAATTTGTTTTTTAACTCAGTTTAGCTTATGGCCAGGAAGTAATTACAATAACCTTAGGACATGGTTGTCAAAATGAGACTATTTTTTTTTTCTTTTTTTTGGACAAAAATGAAAAAGCTGCAATTTGCTTTCCTCCCTAAGCAAGTCTCTGGCTGTTGAGCTGGCACAGGCCAGCCCACTGCAATCTTGGCAGTGTGTTCAGTGGCAGCCGCTCAGGGAGGATGCTTTCATTAAAGAGCAATAGTATCTACATGAAGATACTTCTGCTTTCTCGTATGCTGCTGCTCGCTTGGAGCAGATAGGATGCCTCCCTCTGCTCCTGTGAACCTCCATCTTTGCTTCAGCTCCAGTAGCCATTTCCCTGGGGTGTCACTGCTATTGTAAGCTGGGATGTTTTACTCCAGACCAGGAAATCTGTGTGTCACTGTAGCCTGCAGTGGGAAAGCAGCAGTTAAACACCATGTTCATTAGCTCAGGGATAAATGTCTGGGTAGGAGGAAAAAATTCTAGCCAAACCTGAACATTTTTGCCCTAAACAGTACCAAATCCATTCCCAAGAGCACAGTCTTGCTGGTCTGCAGTCCCTGTGTCTTGGCTGCCTTTTGGTTGGAGCTGCAGCTGGAAGCTGTTGTGCAGAGATCACAGCCTGTGGCCAGGGCTGGTGGCTTGAGGGAGCTTTTTGGGTGCCAGCAAATGCTGGCAACCCTGCCAGTGTGTTCTGCAAGAGTGGGTGGGATGTTGTTGAGAATGCACATGGCTGCTGGGCATTTCAGTCCCCTACAGCTGCATTCATCACCTTCCACTTGAGGCAGAAAGGATCCAAACACCCTGAAAGACCTAAAGACCATTTTGGTTGTGTGATGCCAATGTGGCAGCAGCTGGACACACTGATAAAAGTACTGAACCATTGTTTCTCTGCAGCCCTCACTTTATCCTGGAAGCCAACAGCTGGGATTCACCTCCCCATCTGTAACCAGCAGCATCAGGAAGGAAACACTACTGGCATGTTGGAGAGCAAACCTAACCTCAGCAAGGTGCAGGTGTGCTGGCACAAAGCAGTCCAGCTGTTTGATTTTTTTTTTTAATAGGGAATGTCCATGAACGTAGATGTCAGTCAAGAAAGTTTAAAGGTTAGCTTCTCAAATTCTTTGTAACAAGAGTAGTCGAGAAATAGCCATATAAAGCTGGGTACACTCGCCCTCCTCACAATGGACCACCTCAGCTAACAAAACCCCCCTGTTGCTACTGGAAAAGTCTGGTTCTAGGGCTGAGTTTAGCTGCTCTGCCTACAGCTGTGTCTGCACCTGAGCCAGCTGCCCTCGCCCCCTCCCGTGGCAGCAGGGAGGGATGATTTTTCTGCCCCTGCAGCTGTGTGGTTGCTTCGGCCACAGCACTGCCTGCAGCTGCTGGTGCTTCCTCACGCTGCCCACAAAAAGGTGTTTCAGGGAGTCAACTCTGCCCTTCACCCACCGGCTACAGCTGCCCCAGCCTGCCAGCCACCTGGCAGCACATGTCATCCCGGTCCCCCTGTGTCCTGATTTTCAGCCATGCTCATTTCTGAGCTAATTTCTTCTCACTGTCTGTTACAGTGCTGTGTTTCAGATTTGGAATCCGAGTGGTGTTGATAACACCCTGATGTTTTGGTTTTCTGCTAAGTTGTGTTTACCGTAAGTCAGGGACATTTTTCCATTGTTTCATGGCCTGCCAGTGAGGAGGGATGCAGAAGAAACTGGAAGGGAGCCCAGGCTCACCAGGGATATTCCACACTGCAGAATGCCATGCTTAGTATATAAATGGGGGGTACTTACCCATAAGGGGGGCCCACCTGGGTTCAGGAAGGGGGGCCTGGCATCAGTCAGAGGGTGGTGAGCACTTGTATTGTGCATCACTTGCTTTTCCCTTTTAAAAATTTTTTACCATTACTCCTATATTTTACTAATTTTCAGTTATTAAGCTGTTCTTTCTCAATGTACAAGTTTTTGATTCTCCTCCCCATTCCCCTGGGGTGGAGGGGAAGAGAAGGGAAGTTGAATTAGCAGGGGATCTCTGAAGGGGCAGCTGTCACCTTGTGTGTCTGCTCGGGTCTGTGCTGGTACTGCCTGAGCTTGCTGAGTATGAAATTTCCAATGACTCAAACTGGTCATTTGGGACAAGCAATGCTGGAGAGTGGATGCGCTTTTAATCTCATTTAATGGCATTTAGCACACAGAAACTTCTGCTCATGCCTGTGGGACGCGCTCGCCAAGCAGTGCTTTGACCACTAATATTCCAGAACATCTGCATGAGCAGAGTTCAGTGGCAAGCAGAGACAGCAGCACATGGGAAGACCAGCAGGGAGTTGTTCATCACTGCTGAGTCCAGAGTTTCAATTAATCCAAATGTGGGGGCCAGGGAATCATACCTGAATGCCTCTGAGCCCCCTTCTCCTCTCTTCTGGCAGATGGCAATCCTGCCAACAGCACTTGCATAAGGCCCTCAAGCAGAACAAGTGCAGCAGAGCTGGAGAGGTTTTGCTGGTTATTAAGTGATGGATCCAAACAAGGTCCTCCCAAATACTCAGTCATTATATTCCAGCCTTGCATGAATTTAGACTAGTCCTGCAATGCGCTGGGTTACTGCAGAAGGGAGAATATGGGGCCCGTAGCAGTGTGTTTATCCTGCTGCTGCTGACTCTGGGGCAGTTTGTACTCCAAGATCCCATGGCTTGGCTGCAGGCTGGATGATGACCTGCCAAGGGCACCTAAAAACTCCATCTTTACCATGTGCTCCCACCAGGCAGGAGCCAGCAGAGCCCTTGAATGCACAGCACAGGTCCTGCTGCCAGCACAAGAGAGTATCTTTCATGCTGTAGATCAGCATCTCTCTGGGTTCACTGTTCCCTTGTCTCATGCCACTTGGACTTTGTGGCAGCTTTTGAGGCTAAAATTCCAATTGCACCCTAACATGCTAGAAAAACTTCAAAATCATGCAAGAAGCAGGTAAAAAAGTAGTTCACAAGCTGCCTGGCTTCTGGACTCCACTGGTTATCTTTTCTTAGTTTCCTCTGATACAACATTTCCTAGTTCCATTTCTGAAATGGTGTTTCCTCACTATCCTGCTCATTTGTTATAGCTGGTGCTATTCCACAGCAGGCTGCAAGCAAATCAGTACACCTTGGCATTCCTCAACCTTTTTGGTTGCTCACTGGTTGAAAACTCCACTGTTTGTTTACTTCTAGCACTCTACGTTTTTAATGATATCCATAAAAAAAATCAGCCCTTTGTAAAGACTATAAACCCCTTAAAGAACAGAGTGCTCTGCACATTTTCCATTACTCCTGAGTAGAGCTTATTTACCCTGTCCAAAGGCACTCTGCAGGTCAATAAAATACCTCCTTTACTTAGATGTTCAGGCATTTCATGCTGACTGATTATGTCCCTCTCAACTGAAGACAAACTGTGAAGCAGCTCACATAAAACCAGAAATACAAGGAGATCCAAAACCTTCCTGCTAAACTAATCCTGCTGGGGATCCCACTCAAGGTAACCATTTCCCTCTGAAATGGCACTTCAGTCATTTTTACCTGTGGTAAGGAATTACACCACTACTTAATCAGGATTGCATGGCATCCCCCTGCACAGTTTAGAGGACCATGTGTGCAGCAACACAAGGGAGAAGCTGACCTAGACTTGCTGGGTGCTTCAGCTGCTGCAACAGCACACAGATCCCCCAGAGGAGCCCAGCTCATGAAAGGCAAGAGCTCTCACCCTACACAGCTCTGAACACAAGTCCACAGAGGACTCAAGCAGCACGATGAGGACAGCAGTGTGAGCAGGCTCTGGCTACTGCCCGGGAGCACATCATGTTCCACAGCAAGACACAAAAGGCTGACTTCCTGTGTTCCTCTCAGCATCCTCATGGCTCCTGCAGCCATCTGCAAGCTGGGTCCTGCTTGTAGAGCCTGAGGAGACACGAGTCAGTGGCAGTGCTTATGAAAGCACACAACCCCCCAGAATGCTCTTCAAAACGCTCAGCAGTCCCTCTCCTGGGAACTGGGCACTTCATGCCACAGGACACTGAGCACCAGCCCAAAGTGTAGTTGTAGGGAGATACCTACACAAATAACTCCAGAAAAGAATGAATTGAGCAAACCAGTGTGACTTGTGTATGAGTTGTTTTACAAAGCTCTGAAAGCATTTGACCACTCCCCAAGCCTTTCATTGCTTCCAAGTGGACCAATACTGAAATGTTTGCTTCTCACACAGAACTGTTTCATTAGGGTGAGCAGAAATTATGCATACCCCTGAAGGACATGAGGGAATGTGAAAGCTGAACTATCAAACCTCACCTTCTGCTTCATTTACAGGTATAATAATGATGTTTTCCCACTCTGTGTACTTTGCTCTTTAACATTAAAAGCTTTTAGAATGTAATTAAACAGTCCCCTCCCTGCTCCCTCTTAAAAAGGATGTCGAAGGGACAACCCTTGCGGTGTGCATTTCAAAAATGGGGGAAGAGAGACACAGACACATTTAGCAATCGCCCAAACTGCAGAGGAACCCAGTGGCAAAGCCAGCAATAAAAACATGCTTTGAAAAAACACTTCGGACCTATGCCACCTAAATCACGTGTTCAGTCAATAATGTAGAATATTGTGTGGTACAAATTAAAATAATGCTTTTATTTATATGCTTAAACAGAACATAGGTATCAGCATAAAAACCAAACAAAAGATAAAACTATTCCTTGCTGTACCTAATAGACATTTCATTTTTTCCTCGGTAATCACATGGAGGGGACTGACATCTTCCCACCGACTTTACGGGTTTGTAACTGTATTGGTTTGTTCCCAGGGAGTCTTAGGATTGTGGTGAGCACCATGGTTGTTGCTGTTTTTCCTAAAGCGTAATCCCAAGAGGAGCATCATGTCCATTCCACCCAAACACTGCACAAAGGGTTGTGCACCTTTGCAGGCTTCCAGACGAAGCCCTGACAGATCCCAGCAGAACCGAGGGTATTAACCTGGTTATACTGGAACGCAAACCCACAAAGTTATGGGTTCCTCTAAGACACATTTTCCATCAAAATTATTGAGCCTTGGAAAAGCCACAAAGCTACCAAGAAAAAGTAAGTGGAGAACTCAAAAGATTTCTAATAAAGATAAATCTAATACAAGTTTATTCTATAAACTTTTCCTGTCAAAAGACAAAACATATATAGAAACATCCAAGAAATATTCCTTGGAGAAAAAAGCTACAGAAAATTACAAAGTATCAGCTGCTTTAATTTATCTTTACCCTCGCAGAATTGCACTGTGCTCAGTCCTGTCTGTAAACACCACAGTTCGCTCAGTGCAATCACTCTTACTTCATAAATGTTTTTATTAATCACTCTTTTCTTCTCCTTGGTAATGTCTGTATTCCGGCTTCAGCTCCCATGTGTTTTTGTGGGTCCCCTTCACATTGTAGATGCCTATTTCTCTCAAAATTTCTTTCAAGTATATCTGAAAGGAAATAAAAATTCAAATTAAACAGGCAGGCAATTGCCACAGTTCCTACACACCTGCTCAATTGCATGGACTCGGTTCCTAAGGGGCAGACAGCCCGGCTGGCTGATGGGCACTACTGATGTGGGAAGGACTCTGGGATAGGCTTCAACCCTCAGGCACCAGCAGGGATTACTGCAAGCCCCAGGGATGCAGCAGGGAGCACTGTACAGCGAGATGGATGCTCCAGGAGCTGCTGAAATGAAGTTACCAGCACCTCTTGGGAATTATTATCTCACACATCTTCCTCCTGCTGGAATTCCTCCAATTGAGCTAAAAGCTCTTGACCTTTCTTCCTGCTTGGGCTGGGATTATCTTGAAACTCCTTGCCTTATTCAGACTTTGTCAAAGCCTCAAACTGGTGGTTTTCGTGCCATTTTGCAAAGCTTTAAGCATTTTATTATGGCCTCATTTTTAGAGGAGGGCTGAGTATATGTCTGAGAATTTCCAAATACATTAAAATATTAAGGCTTGGAAGAGAAAGATAAAAACCAAAACAAGTAGAGCTATTATACCAGTAGTATAATCTTTGACAAAACACAACTCACTGATATTGCCCTCCTTCACTCTTTATAATGAACACCAGTAATTTTCTTAAGAGTCACAAGAGCCTGCTTGTTTGTTTAATTATTAATTGGAACTGATATGAGTGGATTGTCATGGCAACCACAGACCACAGTTTAAGAATCCCCACATTAAATTCATTATTGCTTTAGTTTGAGCAATTTAATCTTGTTGGAGTGTTTATACTGAACTGGAGTTGTTGGAATGCTTGGATTTTCTGCATCTACAGTTCCACTAAGTGCAAATACCAACATACTCCAAGCTATTAAAACCAGCAAACACATGTTGAAGACACAGGAAAATAAGAAAGGCTGATTGCCTAAGGTCTGTTCCTTACACTCTTCCCCCCTGTGCTAAATGGAAAAGCTAGGAAATACATAAAGTATGCTCTTAGTCAGTAAAATAAGTCTCTTTCAGAGAAACCTAACCTTACACTCCCTCTCCAGGTACACATCAAAGGCAGTCCATGCAAGCAGTCTAACAACTAAGAAAGGTGACTGTCACGGATGTGTATATGAACCAGTTTCTTAGGGTCTTTTTAGAGTGTTTCCTTTGAGCAGAGCAGCTGGGCACAGGAGCAGGGAATTCACTGCAGGGATGGCTTCTCAGCCCTGCGGGGCGCCGGATGCAAACCCCAGCAGGTGGCAGCAGGAGATCACCGAGGTCCCCTCGCACACCTCGCCTTTTGCAGAGATGCCGTCATTATTCCCGTCAGGTACCCGGGACACACGCTCGCTACCACAGCGACGCACCACGCACCGTGTAAAAGGTGCTGGGAGCAGGTGAGAAAGCCATTTCTGCATGGCTGTGTGCAGATGTGCACACCTGCATGTGCATTGCCTGGTTTGCAATGCCTGCACACGAGGCAGTGTCACCGACAGACACTTCAAAGCACGGCAGAGCAGGTGGGAGAAACACCTGGCTGCAAGGTTAAATTCTGCTCTAGACCACATGGCCAGAGAACTGGGAAAAATCCCCCATAACTGCACTCAGTGCCGTGAGGTACATTCACGTGCAGTTACCAGGCAGATGTAGTCTACCTGGGAAACTGGGTCACAAGGTGTGATGCTGCTCCTGGGCTCAGGCATGGTGAAACCACTGTGGCTGAACTTTCCACAGCATCCACCCAAACCCACCCACTCAGCTATATGAAGGCTATTTTTAATTTCAACTACTTTTCAGACCTAATTACCCAGGCAGTTCTGCTTCTCTCAGGGCAAAACTTTCAACAGCGTAACAAAATGGAACAAAACCAACCCAAACTGAATAGCAAGCTAAAGTCTGTGCCACAGGTAAGGGCACTTCAAGCTGGAACCGTGAACTGCAGCAGCTGAGGATTCGCCACATATTCCTATTTCCCATCTCTGCTGTGGGGGGCAACCAGGCAGCAGAGGTGTTAGGGAAGGCAGCTGAGAGCATTAACCCCAAAACATCGTGTGTGCACAGACAACACTGAACTGCTGGAGTTTTTAGACAATTATGAATCTTGGATAATCCCACTGTGCTGTACTGTACCTGAAAGCAAGTGGCTTGAAGAGATGAGTTCAGGGGATGCTACGTTTTTTCCTGCAGGACCAATTCCTCTTCTAGAAACCAGGACTCCCCACCTGGGTCTGCACTGCACCAGGCTGGCCTATGTTAATCTTGAAGCATAGTGCTCTGATACCATTCCATGGAGAGAAAGCCCACACTACTCCCAGTGATGCCAAATACTGAACTTTAGAGCCTGGTGATTGCTAATCAGGGGGCCACAATTTTTTCTCAGAAAGGGATCCAGTGTGTTTATGTAGATATAATTCTAGCACAGAAGCTCATCTGTAGGTGATCTGTTTGTACATTTAAAGCATCCTCTGCTCTGTTCCACCTTCCCTCATGATTTTTTCCATATAAAGTGAAATGTTATCATGGAATTATGGGATAAAAAATTCTGAGGAGTTAACTTAAAAGCTCTGAAAATCCTTCTGAAACTTTGAGGGGGAAACAAACCCCACTGTATTTAGGATAACCATTACTTAAAATAAAAGAAAAAAATCCAAACAATCTACTCAATTAAAAAAAAAATACAGTTCATCTTAGACCACTGGCACCACACTGGTTCAATTTTTCACAAATATCTGATTGCTCACAGAGAGCTGTATTATATTCTCAGCCATGGAGCCCAAGTCTGGAATTACTGCAATATTTCCAGGGAGCATTCAGTACTTACATCTGGGTAGGTGGCAAAAGATTTGCCTACCACTGCAAATTGTTATTTTGCATTAAAATGAAAAGCAAATAAATCCATGTTTCCCTAATATAGGAGTAATTTATATTCAAAAAAGTCTTGTTTTGTGATTTCATGACACAAATAAAGATGGCAGCAATTTCTTGTGTAACATGCAACATATTCAGTAGCAAGGGTTTAATTTACTATTTACGTTTACCATTACATAAGAAAAATACCTTTATTTATTTGTAACTTCAAGTTCTCCAGTGGCTTAAGTGGGAGTTGTGGCTGACTACTGCAAGCTGATGTCATGGTAGATGAGATAAATCTGTATTGACTTGCATTCAAAGTGACTGAGATAGGGACTGCCACACTTTTCTTACAAAAAAAAAAAAACAAAACCCACTTAAAATTTTCTTGCCACTTCGTCCATATCCTCCTCCTGTTCCTTCCTCCTTCTCAGCTCCCATGACCCACACACCTTCTCTGCCACAGAGATAAGGAGCTGACTCATGAGATAAGTGAAAGACATGGATATGTTACTCAGCTTTGAAGCTTCTTTCAAGGCACTAGAACACAGTGAACCTACATGGATATAAATTGGGTAACATCTACATGCAGCTTCTAACCAAACAGAATGTTCACTTATACAAATGCTCTGACATACACTTCATTCTACATGTGAAGGGAGCAAAACTAGTAAGCATCTTCATTTCTGCCCCTTTTTTTACAAAGTATTTTTTCCATAATCGAGCTGTTACTATTCCTTCTTCTGCCTTCGCTGTAACAACTTGTGACATCGTTGCTCCATTTAGACTCAAACATAATTAAGTCCTCTTAAGAATTCTGAAATCTGCAGCTGGGTTGAGGATAGATACTGAAGTTGGCAGTGAAAAACATCAAAACCACCCAAGGTCCTTCACATGTCACTGTCTCCCTCCTCCTCTTGCCTGGTCTGCTCAAGGAAAGCTTGAACAGGGAAAAAAGGGAAAGAACTGGAAAGTTATGCTTTCTACATGAAGAGGCTGAGAGACACTGCAAGGTAACAAAACCATCACATATGCAGATGTCTTGGTGCTTTTCTTGTTTGTGTATCAAAACACTGTTTAAAAGAAAAACCCAAATAAATCTTAAATATCAACCATCTAAACTCTTAACCTAAAAATGAACCTATTTGTAAAGGAAATCCAGTGATTTTCAGGCATTGCCACGATGCCTGAGCTCCTAACATGGATAATCCCTGCGTTTAATACTAATTTCATGAAATATAGAAAAAGAGCAACCCCTATTGCTGTGCCAAAATAAAGTTCAGAAGCTGAGGGAAGGGCTGACCACACACAAGCTCTCTACTGCCAAGAGAAGTAGGCTTCAGTGAGGACAGGAGTAGCAGGGGAGACATGAGAGCATTGCAGAATTTGGTTCCTAGTATTAAAGGAAACCTAAATAAAAAAGAGACCATTAAGGTTATTTAAACCATCTCTGTTAAGAAAAAGCACACTCACTGCAATGTTTGGTATCCTACACTGTCCTACAATGCTGAACTTAAAACTCAGTGATTTCAGTTCGTTGTAAAACATATGTAGAGAGCAGTTTCTAAGGCATATATATTAAACAATTTTTTGGATATGTAAAATACACACACACAGTAGCAACTACTGAAAATGGTTGTATTTACAAGACTTCCAGTACGTACCACTGGCTGTTTGGTTATGTCCACCAGGTCTTTAATGTTGTAATACTGATGTTTCTCAAATGCTGAAAAAAGCATGTCCAACACTTGTTGTTTATCAGCTCGAGCTCGTTTTCCATCTTCTTTCTTCTTCTTCTCATATTCAATCTGTTACAAAACACATTTTAAAGACATTCATATGTAATGCTGTATAATTCTCAGTGCTGAATATTAAGCTACAAAAAAACCTTTTCTATTTAATAAAACACTATTCAATGACTCAGTGCTTTTCATCTGGAAAATTTTCTTTCGAACAATCAAATATTCTTTTATGAAGATAAACTAAGCATTTTGTCCTCAGCACAATAAGCTTCTCAGATATGTGTATCTGCTTTAACCAGAAAAAAAAGCAGGAACAGACCCTACGGGTGCCCAAACCTGGAAAGAGAATTAATAATAGTACAGGAATCCAAACTGAGATGGTATTTTCACTCCACCTCTATTGATATCAGCTTCTGAGGTACAATGACACACGTCAAACAACATCCAAATTGCTATGTTTGGGAAAATCCACAGACCAACATGGCTACATCTGCAATCATAACAAGGACCTGCCCAAAGCATGCTCCCAATGGTCCTTGGACATTGCCTCATTTTCTCCCGAAACAGCACTCAAGGCATCTTGTCAATATACAACTAATCTTCAAAGACACACTTGGAGGATGTGGATGTTTGTTCTTCAGGAGAAACCAGAGCAGCACACATGAAGTTACACTAGTCCCAAAAAACCAAACCTTCTAAGTAGGCAGAGGCCCCTTGTTGCCACACATCATCCTACTTCAAACTGTACATTACAAACTACTTCACCATTATAATCTGCACAGAATGACTGTATATTTTCACAGAAACTTTTATCGCCTCCAAAAATACTTCCTCTGATTCATCATCAGAAGCAAGATTTGCACAGACCAACACATCCCAAACAAACCCCAATCACCAGAGAGCACCAGCCATGACACCTGCCAGCACATCACCCCATCCACCCCCAATACCACCCTCAAACAGAAAACCATCCAGCTCCTTGGAACCAACAGAAGTGATCCAGAAGGTAATGTAAGTCATGTAATCATCAAGTGCTTTCAGGCAAACTGTGTGGGTGAATCCATAGTGGCACGATGTACAGCAGAAAAGATGCATGTGATCAATAAGGGACACACCCGGCTGTAAATGGGATAATTCTGTGTGGGAGTCGTTCTGCTTCTGATGGCTCAAACCTGGCCCTCAAAAGGAAGGCCCAGATGAAAAGCCTTGAAATGAAAATGCACAGATCTACTGGATACTAAGGATCTTACCGTTAAGAAGAAAGATTGGTTTTATGGCACAATTTAATTTCTCCTATGTATCCTTGCCAGCTAACTACCTCCTACTCTCAGAGTGAAAATAGCCTGTCTCTTGGTAGCTGTCCCAAAGTGGCTAAAGACTATTGCCACCTTTACCATAGCTCCCAGGTCTCCAGCCAGCCAATTGCCTCTTCCAAATTCTGAAATGGATGTACATCATGAAACTGGATGCAGAGCAATTGTTCCCAAACTGTAGCTTGAAGTCTCTTGCTTCTGCTTTAAACCTAAAATGGGCATGCACAACCAAATACTTGCCTGCTTTTCTAACTCCATGTAGTGTCATAAAAGCTACAATCTTACCACACAAACCCATGACACAATTGATTTTTATCCACTAACACGGTTTCGTGTAATTATTTAACTCTTTAGCTGCTGCATTTAAAGAAGAATAAATCTTCAAAACAGTAACAGCTTTGCAATACAGCAAACTGTAACATCAAGCAAACCAGCCTGACAGTGCTTTATCTTGGTTGCCATGATCTACAGCAGAACTGCTGCACCACAGACACAAGAGAAGGAACATAAACCGATGACACTGGCCTTCCTATAAACAATAGCATGTCAAAACATTTGCTTTTTCTGAAAGTCCAACAGACAATTATTATAAAAATTCCACGTGAATATTCTCGTATTCTTAATTCATTACTGTACAAATCAACTCACTTAGAAAACTGAATATCAAACCCTCCCTTTATTGAAAAGTTATTTGCAGCTGGTGCCCCAGTTGCCAACTCTCTAATTAGCAACACTCTAGCATTTCCCTCTAACTTCGGCAACAGCTTCCACTGTTGTCTAAAAACAGAGCACATTGTGAAGTGCTAAAAAAAAAAAAAAAAANNNNAAAAAAAAAAAAAGAAAAAAGAAAAAAGAAAAGCCTGGTCTCTTCTATTGCTGATTTCTTCTTTTTGGTCTTGTGAATACACTGCTCACAGCAAGTTACAAGGCAGCCTTTCACTTTTTTCCTTCCTATTTTCTTTGCAAACAGGATCTTTTATGTAGTAGGCTCAAAGCACTTTTTAATAGTCATGTAATAGAATGCACCTCCACTGTAAACTAATTAGATTTCTTTGAGGTTGTGTGTTTTTTTAATTTAAAAAGCATTCAAATACTATTTGATTTCAAGGAAGGACCATTTTAGAATAAGCTATTTAGCATAGCAGTTGTGAGGTTATCCCCAGAAGACTTTATGCAGAAATCAATTTCTCTTTGTTTACCTTCCCAGGATGTTGCTAAGCTTGCTGAAAAACTGACAAAATTGGCTTCTTGAAAGTATCATTAATACCGAAGCTGATGTAACTGCTTTGGTAGACAGCAAATACAAAGGTGATAGAGAAGTTATAAAAAATCCGAAGTTTCACCTGAAGATGCTTGGAAGTAGTCTTAAAGGTTTTCTTGTCTCCTGGAGCATGGGTACCACCCTCTACAGTACAGCACAGTGGGAAGAGCAGACCACAAAGAAACCACTAAAAGAAACCTCTGAAGGGATAACCAAAACACTGAAGAACTTTTCTGTTGTATTATTGAAAATAATTAAGTCATAGAAAGGTTCCAGCTGCAAGAATATTAACTTTGCAACTTTGTAATCACATTCAATATTTATAGATATAATGGAGGTCTCTTCCCTAGAGAAGAAAAGCTAAGTTATAATCTTAGCATATATGGTAATGGAACTGCAATTTCTTCAAATAAAAATGTAGGCTTAATAAAATTTCGTGCAAAAATAACCTAATCACTTTCCTAGTCCTTGAATTCAAACAAGCTATTGCTATTCCCCATCCACATGTAATTTATTACCCCTCCTTCTTCCTGTTCTATGTTCGTTTATAGGTACATGGAGCAGCCACACTTAAGCCCCATTTTATATTCTTTCCTTCAAGAAATGTTAACCCTTTCTGTCTAACTTAGTAGATACTCATTCTTTCCTCAGAAACTGCCCAAATGATGACTGAATGTATTAGCATATATGATAGTTTGTACATTTTTATTTCTTTCTTGTGAAAGTCCTGTCCTCAACACAGCACCCATACGATTACATGCAATGCAGGTTCTAAGAAAGCTGCTGCTGCTTGAAAACAGCAGAAAAATTCAACCAAGAGGTTTTAGAAGTTGACGGACTTTTCCTCCCAGTTATATATCCTCTCAGCCATCTAACTTGAACCTTAATAAAAGACTTAATGAAAAGAAAGGTTTTGTAGAAAGTAGTCATGCCTTGGCCTTTAGAGTCAGGACAAGGTCAAGGTGACTTAAGTACAAGCATGTCTTACAAGATTTTTCCCATCAGAACACCTTTAAGGTAGACATGAAAACTAAACACACTGTCAATGGATTTTCATGACCATGGACAGCTATGTAACCAAGAAAAACATTACAATTACTGCATAGCAGGACACATCAGTGTGACTATTTTGGTTAAATGGCATTCCCTCAGCTGCAATAGTTATATTGGTATGATCATCCATGTATAGAGCAGACTTTGAACAGTAACTACTACAAAACAGTGCCATGAGGGAGAAATTATGGTCCTGGGGCAATAGACTGACTTTCAAAATAATGCTTAAATATCATCCAGTATGTCACTTGTTTTATGTAATAAAATCTTAATAAAAAGTGTAAAAGTTTAAATGACTAACACAGTGATTAATTTTCAGTATGACAATGTTCCTTGCATTCAACATACTCAAAGAGGATCTTTAAGGAAAATGATGTTATAGTTTATATGTACATCAACTGATCTGGAACAGCAGCGTGGGTGTAATATTGACAATGCCAATAACAGTACTGTGAAGGTATGAAACTGAGAAAAATTATCAGCTGTTATTCTTCTCTACTTGTTGCCAATTCCTCCAAAGGACTGGAAACTAACGATTCTTTTCAAGTCCTTTACCCTCCAGCAGATTTATTGGCTCAAAAGAGCACTTCCACATCTCATGGCACAAAGCCAGAACTGCCTTTCATCCACAAACATCAAAATCACATTTAAAAAAAAAAAGATTAGAGGAAGAATGTAATAAAGCCACTAAGAAGGGTTGGGTGAAGGTGGTCTGCCCTCCATCAGATAACACAAGACAGTTACAACTGGCAGACCTTAGCCCCAAGGGTGATATTGGTCTTGAGACAGAAATAAGATCCCCAGGAGACAAAATCCAGAAGAAACCAGATGACATAGAGCATTTCCAAAGACAGTGGCCAACTGTGAGCAAAAGAGCTGCTGGACAGCTGCAGAGCAGTCCTGGAGTCCTAAGCCAAATTCCTCCTGAAGAAAATAAGGGAAAATACTAAAAGCTACTTACATTATATTGATGATTAGCCACTGGCTTATAGTTTGTCGTTACAGCTTTGTCCAGTTGCTGTGATAACCTTACAGGTTTAGAAGATTCTTCTATCTGTAATCTACAAAAAAGAAAACATAAATAAAAAGTTCAGACAAGCACACACTCAAAGTGAATTCCAAAAATCTGCAAGTATGAACCAGCTGTTATCAAAGGTCAGCTGCAAACAATCCATAAGGCAAAACAGATGCACTCTTCTGGATTAAGTTCTTCTTTGCTCAAGGACACTGAACTATTAGGGTGCTGTATGCTACAGAAGATACTGAAATGCTGAAAATCAAACAACTGAAGAGAAGATACTAGAAGTCTGAACACAAATTTCACTGCTAAAGCCTAACACTCAGGTTGAAAAGAAGCCCTTGCTCTTAAAAAAGATTGAATCCAACCCAAATGAACCCAAAATCTCACAGCTTACTCAGCTGAGAGATGAAAAAGCTTTTCATCCACCTCTGCCAACCCCATGACCTTCTCTTAGATATAGAAACATAAAAACATAAATTTCCATGACCTTTCTTTCAGCATCACAGTACAGTAAGAGAGTGCAAATAATGGTTTTAAGAGCATTATAAAGACATGAAGACAGAAAAATCCACCCAGCTTCAAATCAATGTGCAATCAAATCTCTATCACACAGATAACAATATGTGCCCTTCAGTTCTCTTTGGGAAAGACTCTCGGAAGGTCAGAGATTGAGGACATCTTGTCAAGTTCACCCCTTTGTAATTTAAAGCTTCAGTATGTTGATGCAGACGGAGTGCTCCATTTAGTTCAGATTTAGCACTCAAGAATTTCTACTTAAAATGAAGAGGCAAGAAACCAAGCTCTAGAAAAGCACAGGACAATGGCCCTTCAGACACAATGGCTTTATGGCACGTACAATTATTATGTTAATTATCAGTGAGGCTGTTTAATTTCCAAAGGTGTATCTTGTAGGCAGAGGAGTCAATTTCCACTAAACACAGTATAACACAGCCCAATAAATGCACAGTGTTGTTTGCTTCTTTCCAAACAAAAATTAGTATGTTGACATTAATGCAAATAATAACTGCATGTTTACTAGTGTAAAACATAAAAATGATAAAACTGACAGTTCTTTAAAAACAACTGTAAATGTTTGAGATCACTGATTTATTTTTGTAAAGATATCATGTACACCCAAATATAATTTAAATTCAGTGTATTTCTGATTTCACACCTGAACAACTACATAAATTACATTTGAAGGAAGTATTAAATTAAGAAATAAATTCTCTAGTTTTAACAACTCAAAAGAAAGAAAATAATCCTTCATAGCTGCTATTGCTGGACAGTAGGTGGGGGCAGTTTTTTCTCATACATAGATATAAACTTGCTTCCTCTTCAATCTTTGCAGACTTCTCATTTGTTCTGTAGTTTTAACTACTCTCAAGCAACCATTGCCTCATATTCTACACTTTTATATCAATTCTGCCTTCTGTCCAAATGTAGCATGTTTCTTTCTCAGCTTGAAGGAAAATCAATTGGAAGGTAAATGAACAGTGAACACTTTTTGCTTATCGCAAGAGTTTATCTTTTAGCCTTCAATCTAATTAAATGATTTTAAAGATTTTCTTGATCTGGTTACCAAAGGTCTTCTAAACTCATGTTTCACAACGAGGCATAGGCCAAAACTAAATCACTGTCTTTTCTACAAATCTGTCTTTTTCTCTGCTTCTCCATTGCTTAATATTTTTCTTTTTGGTCTCAATGACTATTTAAATTTTTAAATAGTTTGGCTTTAGCTCTTTAATTTTTTCCCCCAGTTCATCATGTTTCCTATTTGTTTGACCCGGGGAGTTTTCCTGTCCTCCCTCCTCTGTATTCTAGCTATTTTTCATCTCACTTCCCTCCCCCATTTTTCCTTCACATAACGGAGATTTCCTGCTCAACCTGTTTACTGATGCTGCTCCTGTTCATGAGATAGGGGCTCCTTGAGATGAACTGGGAATTATTTTCACTCTCTTCCCCTCCAAGGCCACTGCACCAACGTTATGTGCACCAGATATAGTTACTTGATTTGCAATGTTGCTCCAGAGTCCTTCTCATTACAGCTCCAGCACAGGGTCCTAACAATACTTAAATACATCAGATGGTGTCACATTTTCAGGGAGCACTAGGCATTCAACAGTGGCTTTTCTTCATGATTAATCCTCTTTGCACTGGAGTTTATGTTCATTACTCTCTACAATGTAAATTTACAATATTCTCCATTCCTTCAGGTAAACAGCCAAAGAACATTAGCTCTTCAATGATGAATTGTCAGCGATGGACTTTGGACACCACTCGTGTTCAAGGCCTCTTCCTCATCTGGCATTTAAAAATTACAACAGAGGAAATTTCAACCCCCATTCACTGCAGCTTCCTTAAATTAATTCTTCTTTGCACAAAAGTACACCAGCAATTTACTTCTTAACATTTTTCACTCACCATGCAGGATATGCATTTCAGTTCTTTTATGTTAACCTGCCAATTTCCAAACCAGCAGAAAACCAAATGTGTAAGGGGGCTAATACACTTCTCAGAGGCCTCCTCCCAAAGGCTGATGGCAGTGAACTTATACTTAACAAGTAAAGTTCTCCAGCAAAGAAAAGAAAGAAAAGCAAACAAAAACTTATTGCCTACTTAGGAAACAGAATGGAAGCCGTCCAAGTGAAAGTGGAAAGGAACCATCTAAGTTTGTTTGTGAAATGGCAGAAGACTTCAGAAAGATCTATGCATAGCAAGTAGCAAATACATCAGTTACACATGTATGTCTCTGAAACTTCAGAGATATTTGTGTTGTACTTTAATACTTCTTGCCAAAGGTTTCCAAATTACAACCACAGATCTCACAGATCTCAGATGATCTTTAAAAAATTGGCTTACAGTAAAATGTTAACCTTTTTTTTTTTTTTTTTCTGTTTCTACTGCTGTAGTGAGAGCTAAACATACACTACATTCCTGATACTACTTTTTAGTGAAAACAATTACAGCAGTGGCCATATGCCAATATGGAAATTTATATGGGAAACATAGTGACTCAGGAGGCAAACCTTTTTACTAATAGCTTTTATTCTACACATGCATCTTGCTCTTCTCCCTAATGGCTGCCCTTCCCATTTATTTTTCTGCAGCTTTCATGATTTCACAGAGCCTCAGGTTATCTTCCTTTACCTTCCTTCCACCAGGCTTCCATGTGGAATAGTGTCACACAGTCCTATGTGGAACAATACTACACATCTGGAGTTGGTCTCTCAAAAATGCACAGATAGAGATAAAGGGACTGACAAACATGGTATAAACACCAAATTAGCAAAAGGTTCACATGGGGATGAAGCACTGAAATTTGCTTAGTGCATTACAAAGGGTAAAGACAAACAGGCCGTAATCATTTTGTCCAGATGATTTGTTGATACAGACATTATCTGCAGGGAAAATACAGCATGGTTGTTTGGGTTTTTTTCAAAATCATGCTGCAATTCTGTCATATTCAGAAAGTAGTATGTCTGGGGGAATATAATTGACTTTTTAAATTTGCATAGCTGTTAACTGAAAAAAATTGATGAAATATATAAATTTATACATTACAACAATTATACACTCAAAAATACATAACAAAAGCTATAATATGGGAATTATACTAGCCTTTTAGACTGATGTTTTAACATGTTACAGATATAATTGCTTGTAAGTGTTCATTTCTTAAACAGAATTTAAAAAGCAGTATTAACCAATAATATCAGGCAGTGCTTTATGCAGAGTTTTCTCAGAGTGGACCTACTGAATCTTAATTGAAACTGCTGGTAGGAATAAAGAAAAAAAATCAATAGATATTCTGAATCACTGGTGACACTGATTTAAAGGAGCAGTGGCTTTTTACCTATTACTCTTTATTACGATTTGCAGGAGTTAAAAGACTTGGCTCTGAACCATATACAAATCTCCAAGGAATTAAATTTTCCACTGAACTCTTGTTGAAATAGCTAGAGCCATAATTCATGCTAAAAAAATAAAGAGAGAATGCAGATATTTTTTCCCCAAAACTGCAGATGAATTAGTAACAGAGCGGCCACCAGCCTGCAGAGTGTGGTTTTCTCTTCCACCTCCAAGATCAAATATAGCTCTTCCACCTTGAAATACAGCAAGTAACCAGCACAGCATTGAATTCATCATGGTCATTTCCCAGCAAAACACATTTCATACTGCAGCTTTGATTTGACATTGTGCTTACAGCTGAATAAGGGCAAAAAACCATTCAAACAGACTGGAAATAATTCCATAGGACTTGTCAACATGTAGCAAGCTCATACAGAGAGACAGATAAAGACGGTATTGTATGTACTTCCTAGGAAGAGATATTGTTTTTTTAAATACATGTAATTTTCAGCAACAAAAAATAAACCAAAGACCTTTAGAACTGATAATCTACTGTGATTAATCTTTCGTCACAAAACAAATGTTTCAAAGATTTGAAGCAGGTATTAATCAGAAACAGTGCTAGGGCTTGAATTCTTTGCATTTCTAAAGAAATTATTTTATAGTTAGAGAGGAAAGTCTATATACCTTTTTGTGCTTGCCTATATATACACAGGGCACCAGTAAGTAAGGGGTCAGCCTTACTGTTGCAAAAAAGGAAAAGTTGGGTTTCTTCTCTCTCTGCAGTATCATCCAGCAATGATGCACTGGAAGAGAGCAGACCCACTGCCCAAAGCTTTGGAGGGGAAGAAACACAAACTCTCCATCTTCACACAGTTTTGTAGTTTTTTTCTGACTGCTCACTGAAGTTCCCAGTCCAATACCAGGGAACTGAAAGCCAAGGACTAATGTTCTCATCGTCCCTTCCTCAGTAATTCTGTACTAGAACCAGGCATTGACAGCTGCATTACATGAAGTTTCATGATACATGGTATGGGCCACGAAGACTTTTTTTTTTGCTTCCTTATTTTGCTAAGCATCCCAAACATGACAGAAGTAGGTACATCCTGAAAAATCTCATCCAAAACAAACTAATAAAATAAATGTAACAATATAGCCTCACACCTACTCCTCTTGTCTACACTTGGACTTCTGCACCTTGCTGAGGTTCAGGTAGCGTCCCTTTTGACCTTCCTTCCAAGCAAGAACAGCAGTAATGTAAGAAACAAGCAGATGATCAACAAGAGATGAACATTCTTATAGGATAATGAAACTTTAAAAGTTTTTGTAATTCTGTGAGAACTATGGGAATTCTGCACCCTGTGGTACACATCCCGCTAAAACAACCCCATGGCAGTGCTCAAGCACAAACAACATAGGAAATTACCAGAATGATCACACCAGTAAAAACACACACTATTTAATAATAAAAATGACAATCTGTTACTACACCAAACAATCTGTCATAAATTCTCAAAGATAAGAACAACATGCAAATTCTGCACGTTGTGTTTCATTGCAAGGAGCCCTACTGTCTCACGTTCCATGGAGGCAGATGACAGCCTCTATGGCACATACGAACCCACTGTTCTTCAGACACTCAGTGTTACTCCAGCAAGTCAAAGCTAAGTGAGTTTATCCCCATTTATGAAGACTAGACAGGCAGACAGAGAAGAGCATGAGCTGAATGAAAATGGCATTAAGAAGTGCATTTACCAGCATTAAATAACGAAATGTTTCAGATTATTAATACAGGATATGATTTATAACTAATTCTAAGTCCTGAAACCCTGGCATTTCAAAAAAGTGCTGCAATTATAATGTGTTCAGATATCAGATTCTTCTGAAGTTGACATCTTTAACTATATATGTTGAAGGATAAGCAATGAATCATATGAATATATGATAATTTCATGTCTAATACTCAGGCACCACAGTGACAACTGAAGACTCCAATTCTACGTATCTTCCTCCAGTACAGAACATCAGGCGATTATAAATGGCAATTCAACAATAAGTAACAATTTCTTATGCACTTTATTTTCTGGATTGACAAGAAGTGAATAATTGATTAAAACCAATCCAAGTTTTTCTCTCTGAGTTTAGTATTGCAAATGACCAAAACCTTCTCAGCTTAGCTTATGTGAACAAATAATGTGAAGATAAAATAAGACCTATTTTAGCATTCTAGAAGTGATATAATTGAATAATTTTTTTCTATTTATTTGATGCACAACTTTAAACATGTTAAGTGATGCCCTAATGGAATTAGCATGAAGAAAATTAACACCTGCTTGACATCAGAGGTATTTTTAATCAAGCTCACGTGTCTACAGATATTTCCGCTGGAAGCATTCTGACACTGATAAAGTCAGGCTCTGGCAGTGCCTGGTCCACTGAGTTTTATCTGAGGCTAAGTTCAAAAACGAATCATATCTCAGAGGTACCTTCTATGACTGTTAAATGGGGTTATAAGTAGCCCATCCATTAGCGTGGCTGATAAAGTATTTTTCTTGTCCCTGCCTCCATTAGGTTTGTCTGTCCAGGTCTGGGTCTCCATGTTTTGTTTGTTGCTTCCCCCTTTTACTCAGCACCCATCCCTTTTTGCAGAGAAAAGGGTCCATGACCAGATATCCTTAAGGGCAGAGATTTCCATTCACCCTTGTGAAGCAAGGCAGCCTCTGCACCCTCCTTGTCCTTTCAGGAGAACTTGGGTCAGGACTTGGATCACAGCATCACCCCCTTGCTCCCCAGGTGAAAAGGCCCTTTCAGCACTGTTTAGGGTGTTGATTGATAGAAAATTGCACAACCAACCACAGAATCACAGAATCATTTTGGTTGGAAAAGGTCATCAATTTCAACCACTAACCCAGCACTGCCAAATCCACCACTGCCAAATCCACCACTAAATCACGTCCCAAAGTGTCCCTATAGGCCTTTTAAATGCCTTCAGGGATGGTGACTCAATCACTACCCTTGGCAGCCTGTTCCAATGCTTGACATCCACTTCAGTGAAAAAATGTTTCCTAAAATCCAATCTAAATCTCCCCCAGTATAGCTTGAGGTTGTTTCCTTTTGTTCTACCATTTATTGCAAAGAAATGAACATTTCCTTATTCATGTACTCTGGAAGAGCAGAGAAGTTTGCAGCTTTGCAGTTGTTAAAAGCGTCAGGATTTTGCAGCCCTTTCTAACCTACGGTCATCATAGCCAATCAATTAGTGCCCAAAAGGAAAAGAGCCCTGTTATTGGTTCCTGCCATACTTTCGATATTTTCTTACTAATACACATACAACAAACATCTCTGTTCTGCCCAGTTTCCTGCCCAACACAAGTGATAAGATCAAGTTCAAGAACAAGCAAAAGCACAGTTTAGGGGGACGGTGTTCCCTGAGGACTAAGTTAGGGTAAAAGTGCATCCATGCATTCTCAGTTACCTGCTGTAGCTATATGGGGCACTTCATCTTCATTTCTAAGTGGATAAAACACAGTAAATTTTTATACCAGGGTGCTTATACTTGTGGCTTATTCCAGTGGCAGAA
This sequence comes from Picathartes gymnocephalus, assembly GCA_013390045.1. Classification (NCBI taxonomy): domain Eukaryota; kingdom Metazoa; phylum Chordata; class Aves; order Passeriformes; family Picathartidae; genus Picathartes; species Picathartes gymnocephalus. The sequence continues at coordinate 86,602 of WEKY01002686.1, forward strand.
ACATCTAAAACTAGGGTGAAGTAAAACCCAGATGTCCTTTTGTGTCATTCGGAGCATGTAAGGGTACCTTGATCATAGGCATGAGACAAGGCTGGAGACACGCAGAGTGATACACCAAATAAAAAATTAGGCAACATGCCAGGAGAAATGGGAATGCAGGTGAGATTTTGGAGAGAGAGCTGTAAAGAACCATGCAAATGTCCCACATCAGTCCCACATGGAAAAAGAGAGGGAGGCAACACAGCGGCTGCAAGAGAAGGACAACACAACAGGAATGGCTGGATAGGCAGGAGGTGGACATACTCCTGAAAAGCAGCAAGGAGGAGAAAAAGTAGGTTGAAAAGTCTTTGGGTTTGCTCAACTAAGACAAGACAGGTGACAATCCACAGGCCTCTGCCTCTGAGCCAATCCTGCAGTCTATACAGCACAGGCAGAGGCCAGCATCTGAAATACTGGTAGGGATGAGTAACCATGGAGCGGTTCCTGGCTCCGGGGGAAGCACCAGCAGCCTCACAAGCCCATTACTAATACTAGAGAAGGCAATCTAGGAAAAGTGACTCATTAGCAAACTGAGCAAGATGGAAAAAGCCCAGCCCTTTAATTTTAACATTAATATTATCTCCTGAATTAAAGCCAGAAAAAGTCTCTTCTCTCACTTCATTTTCAAAGATGCAATTTCCTTTCCTGCTCCTATTTTCCTCAGTCCTCAAATTTCTCCACAACAAATGGATTTACTTGCAAGACACTATTTCAATTTAGATTTTAGAAGAGAAATTCTTAGTTCTGAACTATTATTTTTAAAAGTAAAATAAGTAGATTTGTCTGAAAATTACATAATCTTCATTTTCCTGCCAAAACTAATCTGGTGTGCTTTGGAGCTGTTTTGAAAACAATGGTAGAGGTAAACAGGGATTTTTAGGTCCGAGCAACACAAAGCCCAATAGTTCTTGTCAGTTTGCAGATGCAGAAATCATGCACACTTTGATAATGGGGACAAGAAAAGAGAATTTTAAAAAGCAGTTTGTTAGACAGAAAAAGTACATCTCTAGCACACCCTGAAAGGCCTAAGTCTTGAATTACTGGGTGGATGGTTTATATGCTCAATCAATTCACTCCACAATGAAACTGCTCACTATTAAGGAGGTGGAAAGAAAGAGGCAGACTATTAGCTACAAGCCCTCAAATGAGAAAAAAAAATCCCTACGGCACCTCAGCTACATCTCTTCAACCTGAACCTCTCCTCTCCTTCCGCAAAATGTCTTTATCAAGTTTCAGCTGCCAGCACTCTGCCTCTAACTACATGCTGCCATCTCTAAAACTCCAGTTCCCAGATACTTCACCACTCTCCTGATTGCTCTGCAAACAGCCATGGCATCTGGCTCAATTGGGGATCTTCCAGTAAAAATTTACTGTAAACAATTTAACAGTTTGTGACAATCTGGAAAACATTTGGACTGCTTCCCCAGAAAACCTAGCTGGCTCAAATCCTCAAGATTTTTCTCGGTCTGTTCCTTCCCTAGCCTGCAGACGCTAAAATGCCGAATAGCTGAACACCTTTTTGAGGGCCTGCCCCTGCCTTCAGTTAAAATACGCTTGGAAAGAACCGCCAAGGAAGTGCTGCAAAGGGCACTGAAAGGCAGCTGCTGGCAGAACGTACTGCACATGCCCATGTGCTAATGACTATATACTGCCTTTCATAGCTCAGAGGAGAACCTTGTACAGTTCAGCTGCTGTTCAATGGTTCAAACATATGGTTGCACTAAACTGCAGAATTAGCTCACACTGAACTGCTGAATTAACCCACCCAGCATTCTCTCCTGCAAGGAAAGAGAATGAAATTAGTTTTAACTCAACTCTGAAATCATGCTTAATCCAAACAAAATCAGCATTAAGTTAAAAAGAAGAGCTGTGTAGGTTCAGCAACCCTAGAAGCGCTACACTATAAAAACCAAAGCAAATGCAGGAAAGAAATTTGTCCTTCTCCTCAGTCCATGCAAAAAAGCAGGCTTGCTCATCCCCCAAGTGGAAAATCTACCAGTTTCTCCTGCAACCCATGGGGAAAAAAAGAGGTCACACAGCGCAGACAAAGATATATCAGTTAAATCAGAAAACTGGAGATTTTTTTAAACTTCCATTGTCATTCTTTCAGCCGATTGTATTTCCTTTGCCAATTGCACAGAACTACTGCTCTGCTGTATTTGCTCAAATAGTTTAATTACATTTTACCTCCTCCTATTTTGCAAAACAAGCGCTCCCACAGCTCCCTCTTTCAATACACTACATACCTGCCCACCTCCACTGGAAAACCACTGCTGGATTTCCCTCTCCTGTTCAAGTGGGAACTATGCTCCCACAAGCAGAACCAGAGGATATGCAGCTGCAGCAAAGCCAGAGGCAGAAACCAGCTGTGCAGAGGCAGCCCAGCATGCAGGAATAGGGCTGGGAGCTGCAGAACGGCTCTGCAGCTGGGAGGTGATGGCAATGGGTAAAAAGAGCCACCAAAGGGCCACCTGCCACAAGGCTCTGCTCCCACTGGGCAGGTTGTGAAGGAGGGTTTTATAGCAGTCCTACATCATTCAGTTTGGTTCAAGTCACCTTCCTCAGGGTCTGGTCCTTGAAATACTGCTGCAGAGGGCAAACCTGAGTGTTATTTTCTTAAAAAGACTTAACTTGGCTTCTGCGCATCATCTCCAGGGTGGTGCTTATCAAAGCCACAGCTGTATCACCATTAGCCCTGATAAAAGCTCTCAGTAAAGTGAAAATACCTTTAGGATCAGGAGACTGCAGCTCAAGACAGCTTCAAGCTCTGCTATAGCTTTAAACCACCAATTCTCGACGGTATTTCAAAATACCTTTCTTTTAAAAGAACACTGATAAACACAAGGCACAACAAGGACATGGCTAGGTTTTAAGGCAACTGAGTCCAGAAAGTCTAAGATTTCACTTTGCATTTGAAAAATATAACTTAAAAAATAACTCTGGCTTTGCTTTGAAGAAGAAACCAACATAAGCTTAATAGTTCCAAACATCATCTTTGGAACACTCCCTAGAGAGCTTACTTGTACAGAAATAAACTTAGCTCCATGCACTCTGAGCTCTGCTACATTAGTATTCTCTAATGAGAGGTTTTCAGAAGACTGCCTCTTATTTGTAAGTACAAAGAAACTCACCCAGACTTTGTGAAGCCATACCTATTGTTTTATTAAATAAAAAATCCCAAAGATTTGATTATAGATCTGTCTGGCATGACAAATTCCAAAAACAGTTAGTGGCTGAAGCACAAACATTGTCTAGCTTCCCCAACAGGAAGCTGGATAATTGGGTTTTCCATAAGATCTGTGTGAAAACAGACTCCATTCATGTGTAATTTGGTTGAGGATGTCTTCCACAGGGAAGAAAAAAAAAGTCTTGAAAGAAGTTTCAGGACCATAGTATTTTAAAGCTTGTTTTGCACAGTTTTTCTTTTTACACTTAAGGCTGCAACTAAAAAAAAATACATACGTACATACAAGAAAAAATGCTGCACACAAGTTTCATTGGTTTGTCATTAACTTGCACGGAAGTGAATTTGTTAGTCATTAATCCAAACACAAAATATAACATGAAACCATTATTACTATACTAATAAACTGTGAAACCATTATCACTGAGAAAGGTATCAGTTTTCCAAAAACTTCTGTAGTTTCTCATTCAGTGTGCATATACTTCTCAAACGGCAGAGTTAAACAGCGTGTACCAGCGCACTGAATCTGACAGGGAGGGACAGGCTGAGCCTTCTCCACAGCAGCCCGTGAAGTGCCTGAGCAGCACTCACACAGCACCAAGGCTGTCACTCCAACACCCCCACGGGCCAGGGAGGCTGGGAGTGGGCAAGAGGTTGGCAGAGGATGCAGCCAGGACAGCTGACCCCAGCTGACCGAAGGGATATCCTGTACGATATGGGGTCATACTCAGCAGTAAGTTAAGAGAAAGGAGGAGGATGACATTCCTTACTAAGGCATTCTCTGCTGAAGTAGCTGCTATGTGTACTGGGGCCCAGCTTCCCGTAAAGTGGCAGGACATCGCCTGCTGATGGGAAGTAGAGATTAAATCTATATTTTTGCTTTGCTTCCACACACAGCCTTTGCTTTCTTTCATTAAGCTGCCTTTAACTCAACCCATGATATTTTCAATATTATTTTCTTCCACTGCCCTGATGAGGAGGGAGAATGAGAGAGTAGCTGGGTGGGCATGTGCCAGCCAGCCAAAGTTAACCCACCACATTTAAAAATGCTAAAAAATTTGTAGCTTTATAAAAGGTTACCTCAGTATTAGAGATATTTAGAGCTGCAAATGTTTTAAAAACCACTTAACATCAACGGGAGAAGTTATCTGGACTCAACAATACACACACTGCTGTTGGCAGAGAACACACAGCAGTCAATATAGGTCAGCTGAGAATGACATGAACTGCTGGATATCTGCTCTTTCCTCAGTGGCATACATGGTGTACTTCCAGGAACAATCACAGGATATCACATATACTTAATATTTTACTACACCTTCTAGTGGAACATGTCCCTGCTTCTGGCAGAGGTTTGGAACCACATGATCCTTAAGGTCCCTTCCAACCCAAGCCATTCTTTGATTAGATGAAATGGAGGTGCTCTTTTCCCCACTGACATGTCTCCTATTAAGTTCCTTTTGGTATACATAATCCTCTTGATTATGACACATATTAATTTTTGTTGTTATTATTTACTGGCTTTCTACAAAACCAGAGTTATAAGCATCTCTAGGGGAAAAGAGAAACAAACCATCTTTCATGAAAGTTGTGACATTTGATAGCTTTGAAGCTAGTTTAAATTCCATGAGAGATCAATTTTTAAATTCTAGCTCTAAGTCCAGAGGAGATGAAGACATTCTAGAGAAAAGAACTGAAAAACAGAATCACTTAAAAATCCCCCCAAAAAACAGCTGTAGCAAATATTTAATTTTTAAAATGTAGAGAACAGACAAGCAATTACTCAGAAAGGTAAGAAGCCTAACAGTTTTTTTTCCAAACAGATGCTTTTATATCATGTTATATCTGCAATACTTTCTGGACTACTTGCTCTACTCACCACATCCTTTAATTTAATAACTCCACAAGATTTTGGAGTATTCACACATCCTTCACTGCTGGAAATGAAACCTAAATTACCTACCACTTTCCTTTTTTTATTGCTAGAACCACAAACATTTTGTGCTAAGTGGAGAGAAGAAAACTGCCTCTGCAAGCTGGTTTCTGCAACTATACAGAGCCTCAAGACTTCTGTGACAATTCAGCACTTCAGGCCCAGTATTTCTTGCTTTAGAGACTACAGGATCTCTGAGCTAAAGAAGACAGGTACTACACACTGTATTCTCTTCTGCATTTGGCTTAGCAGAAGCAGAACACAAACAGTTTGTCTGGTCTTCATAATTTTGGAAAATCCTCCATTCTGAAGAAACAAGGAAACTTCGTTTTCACAATGAGAAAAATGCCAGATTGCTCAAAATGCTGGTATAATTAATTTAAAATTCCTCTGCACTGGACAAATGAAGAAAATAATTGTCCATCATTTCTTCTCAAGTGCAAATTCTATTAATGGCTGCAGAAAACTAGGTTTAAAAAGGGGAGCAACAGCACACTGGTTTTTAATACAAAAGGGGTAATGAAAAATAATACCATAAAAATACCAAATAACAAACATTGTGCACTGAAAGAACGTACATTTACAAGAGGTGTTCCATTATGCCATATCCCATGTAACACATGAAATCAACACTTTATTGCAATGAAATACAAACAGCCTGAAATGGGATATCTCCTTTTGCACGTGTTCCATGACAGATGGTACTGGAATGGTATTTGCTGCAAACCAGATTAAATCAGTTTTAGATACTGAATTCCATCAATGAACAGACTGCACCATCTGCTTCTACTAATATACATTAGAGAATGTGTATTTTCCATAGCTGCATATTTACTCTGTAATCAGAAGGCTAAGAGACAAATAGGTATAGCTTAGCTACAGAATGGCTGAAAAGCATCATCATTTGAGAATACCAAAAGCGTACACAAAAAAGCACTTAGGTTATTGAAGGCTGTGCAATGAAGTAATGAAACAAAATTAGGCAAAAGAAAATTTAAGCAGCACACTGGGACACTAACAGTCATTACAGTGATGAGAGAAATACAAATGCAAAAAGCATAGATGCAATAAATTTTCTTACTAATAACATGTAGGAAAAGAAAAGAAATAATCTTTCAACTGAAGCCTAAGTAAAGCTGTCTGGAAATCTGAATTCTTACTACATTTTTTTGTACTTTCAAGAGAAAATCCCAAATTTGAGTCAGGACATAAGCCAACATTTGAAGTTTCCATGGAACAGAAATCCTTCAAAATTTTGTTTTGGAAACCCAAATATTATGTTTCCAAAACAAAATATGCTTTCCCAGCAGCTGCTGATTGAAATTAATGCAATTCCTTTCATTCCACAACTGTCATTTTTATGGCTTGCTGCGGTGACAAAAATGACAACATCTACCTTAGACTTTAGCTCAGGTGCTGCCAAAGCATCTGCAGGACCTTCTCTCTGACAGTGCAGCCATGTGAGTTGCTCAGAATGCCAGAGCCCTGCACTCCCAGGCCAGCCAGCTCCCCACACCTGTACAGTCAGTACAGCCAGACAGGTGACTTCAGAGCCACTGACATCTCACACACCTTCTTATAAGCACCTGAAAAGTCAGGCTGACACATTGGTGTGACATTTTGTGGCACGCTGATACAACAGCATCGCAAAAAAGAACCTGAGGAAAATGCTTGAGAAGCCCGGGTGAGATTTCACCACTGTTATTCTATGTATCCTCAGTAGCGCGGATGGTTACTTCCAGGAGAGTAGGCTACCAATTGCAACTAATGAAACAATATTTCATCATAAATTGTGGTCTTCTCTTCGAAAGGAGAATAAAAGAAATAAGCACTAATTCTCCCCAGTATAAATGCATACAGGAATGGAACAAGTTAAGTTCTAAGAAAAAAAAGAGTAGAACTCTTGAGGGCCAAAAAATAAAAAAATTAGCTATGAAGGTATGACTGAGGCGTATGAATTCATTTGGTCCAGGAAGACAACAAATAAGGAACAACTGTATGATGTTAATACCAAAAGTACCAGGCATTAAGTCATAGAAAAATCCACAGCAAGCTGAGGAAAGCAGTTCTTCACACAACTTGTAAACAAATGGTGGAACTTCTTGATGCAGAGTATTATGAATGCTAAAAGTGCACATGCGTTCCCAAGAAGCAACTTTATTGATGACTGCTGAACACCAGGACAACCCAACAGTTCTTGAGATACGATCTGCTGAAGACCCAGGGAATGTGCTGAGTAGGTGTCATCAGGTGCCTGCCCTGTTCCAATAGTCTTCTCTAAGCCATGACTGGTAACACTTTGTGACAATTAGTGAAACAGTTTTTGTCCTGTCCTGGCAGACAATCTTAAATTCACACATTAGACATGTTATATGCATCAAATACAGCATTATGTGTATCATAGGACAAGCACAGTGTGCTGGATTTAGCAGGCAAACTGAGGGGACAAGCACTCCCTCCTTCCCTTGAACAGAGTGAGCCATGCACTCCTGCTGGTATTCAAGGTGAGCAGTCACAGTCTCCTCTGTGTCACTAAGCACAGCTCCATGCAGGTCTGAGGATTTGGATATGCCAAGCACTCACTCCAGCTCAATAAAATTGTGACTCCAGAAAGAAGAACACATCAGACACTGTTGTGATTTTTTTCTCACTCACTTGAAATGACAGTCCTGAGAAATATTAATTACTGGGACAGTAATCATGTTTCATAAACAGCTGCTGCAGATAAGGAAAACATTTTAATGTCACACTAAATACGTGTAGATTTAGTTAGCTTCTGCTCAAAGGTACCTCTTAAGAGAAGGATGGGATCCAATACAAGGACACAAAGGCTGCAATTATATTCCATTATACTGCTGCAATCCTAAGCAATATAATGGATTGCCAAGTCTAAGATATAGAAGAAGTAAGTGTAAGATACAGAAGAAAGTCTAAGATATAGAAGAAAACTGAAAGGAAGACTTTCTGAGTTGAGTATGTATTATCTCAAAACCAAGGCTTTTGACTTCAGAGTCTTGCAGGGGAAGAAGCATCTCATATGACCTATACAGACAAAGGAAAATAAGATGAATGTGGTCTTTGCCTGTAAATGGGAAGTGACCATGTCACAGTTTCTGTCAGGACACACAGAAGCGCACCATCAGTTCACTCACCAAAGCAGGACTAGTCAGCTTCTTCACAGCTCTATTTCTCTACTCTAAATCACAGCAGAAAATTGACCACCCAAAATGCAAAGCCTTTTATGACTCTTGGGTACAGGCATACTACAGAGAGTATTAACAAACCCCTGTGGAAGCCCTGGAAGGGCAGGCGCCCACTAGGCTCTGGCTTCTCCCATGGAAGACCAAGGACCCAGCTGTCAGTTCCACTCCCTTGTTTGCCTTATATGGCCAAGTCCCAAGTTCTGTAACCCCATTGCTTTATGGCCCGTTGGCCATTACTCTCCCCACTTTGCCATATGAGGTTAAGTTCCAGTAAGTTCCCTGTTCTTTGTACCCTCATTGGTTTGTCCCTTTGCTCTTCTCCCCTGGCCACTGTTCCCCCTGGTTTATGTGCTCGTCCTCCCGCCTACCCTCCTTGATTATTGGTCCCCATTGTCAGACCCTGCCCCTTCTATATCCCTATTTAAACCCTGGTCCCTCCACCTTCCCGGTTCTTCATCCCTGCCCCTTCCAGTGTGCAGATGGGCATTGAGGTCTGCTGCTGTATAGGCGTTGACCTCCGCCACTAATAAAGCCTGCTGGGAACCCATGCAAAGAACCCCTCCTGCCTCCGTTGTTTTATTGTGACCATCCAGCTGTGCGCGCTAGACAGCGCGCCTCCTCCGCCCAACCGACCGTACCCCTAGGGACACTTACGGAAGGTAGCGGTGTGGAGCTGCTTCTGAGCTGTGCTGCTACAAACCCCAGTGGGCCCTGCCATGACCATGTGAGTAAACACAGAGGTACCAATGTGCCAGCTAAACAGTTAAGCCAAAACGAGTCAGAAGAGGAAAAAGTGTAACATTTGATCCTGCTGGCCAATGAAACTGCAGAAAAATTAAATTACTTCTTCAAGATGGATATACATGACAAAACTGGATATTTACACCCATGATAGAAAAGAACTACAAGAATAAAAATAGAGTAAAAAAAAAAGTTTAGTGTATCATTTAGAATGAAATAAAATAGTCATGACTTGATGCGGACAGTCTCAAGCAGGGAAACGTATGCATTCATACAGACATTCAGATAGGTCCATCTCCTAAAGCTACAGAAAATAAAGCATGAAAATGTAGAGAGAAACACATTACAGATAATTGGAAGGGTTTTGGAAGAGTTTTTGAATAATCAAGAAGTCACAATTACATAAATAAAAAATTATTTCTTCAAACAGGAACAAAGGCACAACAGAGACCAAAAAAAATAACCAACAAATAAAAAGGAGATGCCCATGTACAGCCTTCCTAAGATATTAATTTACTGTACTTCACTTAGGAGAGGGACATCAGATAGAATTTTGTCTACTTGCATTTCTTAGATTCATTTGTAGGTGGACATAGTGAAATTACTATTGCACTCTAATCTCTATCCAGGAGTCAAAATAGGGCATCCTCAAGGATGAATTTCAATGAGGAATAGAAACTGTGGACAAATTAAAGTATTTCTTTCTTGTAATCTTGAGGGGTGTTTTGTGGGTTTTTTCTTTATTTTTTTTAATGTCTAGAGCTTAACCTTCCTTGAAGATGGGCTACTAGCTGCTTGGTTTGAGTCACTTACTTTGACAAAGTTGTTTCTAAAAAGCTCCTATTTGCTGCAGCAAGAAGCTATATCTGAACAAGAATCATTTTGTCATCTAGCTTTTAAATCCTCTAATACTGATTTTTTTTTCTCTTCTTTATTAATATTGCAATGAACTAAAAATACTTCTGCATTTTGCCAAAACCTCAACAACTTTTCTCTTTAACGTCAGAAAAATTCTTAACAAAACCAAAGCAAAACATTATATTTTTAAAAGTAAAGAAGATGCGTATTCTCTGAATGATTTATCTTAATAGAAGGCAAAAAGGCAGGGTGCACTAACTGCCCTGAGAGCTCAGAGCAGATGATTCTTTTTAGCCTCAATTCCTTTCACAGGGGACTTTCAATTCACACACAAAACCGAAGAGAAAGCCAGGTTCAATTTATTTTATTCTGACATTAACTTAGTCCAGGGCACTTGCTTGTGTTCATAGTGATTAATAAAGAGAAGAGATGTAACTGTCAAGCCAGTGTGAGAAGCCAGGTTATCTGAAGAGCACCTGAGAGACAGAACAACACTTAATCATTCTGAAGGCAGCACTGCAGAATAGGTGGCCTCCACATCGCATTTTATTTCAGGGAAAAACTCCTCACTATCATGGCAGTATCGTCTTTGCTTACGTAGTAGAAGAAGACCCGCAAGAAAAGGAAAAAAGAATTGAAAAAGCAAACCAAGTACTATATGATCATGAAATACAGCTAACACATGGGATTCTGCACCACCATTAATGGGTGATTTAATAAGTGCTGCACCTGATGGAAGTCTTTGTTGATTTGATAGGATTTAGGGACCAGGCCCTAAAAGCTCCTAGTAACTACTTGGTTGGTGTAGCATGACATGAATTCACAACATTGTTTCATTTCTGCCTTTTAAATTTTGCCAAATAAATTCCTTGTGCATCAGTTACTTCTTATACAGACACACAAATACATCAAAAGGCCCCTCTAATCATCAAAGCTGACCATGTAACATGATGCTTCCATTGCTTCTAAAAAGGACACTGGTCTTTCTGAAATTAGTAAGAGCTTGTGCACTTGCTTTTTACCAAGTTTCAGATATCTGTACCAAGTATTTTGCACTCCCCAGATTTCCTAAATCCTAGACTTGAATTCTGTGTTTATTCTTTTATTAAAATCATGGCACATGTGACATGTGACAAATTATGCTTATAACTCCTCTTCATCTTCTCTGGATGATACATAGGATACTTGTGCTTCGCTCATTAGCTTCTGAAATGGATCTGCCTATAATCTTCAAATTACTTCATGCATAATTAAGCAATTCCTGATTTTCATTAGTCATGTTTATCGCTGCAGTATTTACACAGCACCAATCATACAGCTGACCATGTACAGATTGGAATACACCCCTAATTACATACGTTTCATTGTTTCTATTCCTCTACAAGCGAGGTTATGGTTTTCAAGGGCCATGTTCCAGGCTCAGACCCAGATGTTCAGGGACCAGAAAGTCCCTGAGGTGTATAAACTCATTTGAATTTACTGACCCTTTCAGAGAAATAAAACCACAAATATAGTATGTCTGCCATTTTATTTCCTTCCTTGTGTATCTATAGCTAAAATATGACAGCTTGGATACATTAAAGCTGCTAATGCTTTACCTGTGATTCCTTACATACCATTTTAAAGTATTTTTTCTAAATTATATTTAAAGAAATTACAGAAATTTCCAATCTTTGTTGGAAAATAGTAACAACAGATCAGTTTATCATTTATTTGCTCTTTTCTCATCAATTTAGATGAACAACTGTGTCTGTTTAGACCAAGCAGCTGCTTTTCAAGCAGCTTTCACAAGTCTTACTTTCCTTCATACAGCTGAAGTCTCATTATATACACAGAGGACAAAAGTACAATACTATTTATTGTCCTCCAGTTTCTAGACTTCCACAAATGCTATGCTTAAGTAATTGATACATGTGAAGTATTTCTTTCAGTTGTACAATTCACACTTACAAACATGAAATAGAGCGTAATAGAAAACAACTTAGTTTTTTAAGAGCCTATAAGGCAATTAAACCAAATAACTGCCATATTCCAAACTATGTTCTGCCAAATTTTGTAACATAAGTACAGATTATGCAGCAGCTAATATATTTCACTGAATACACAAAGCAATAGCTCACTTTCCATAAGCACTGGCTCTTAGATATGTCAGGAACAAAAATCACTGTGGCTAACGTATCATTTACTCACCTAGCATTTCACTTACATACAGATTAATGAAATAATAAAAAAAATCTAAATGCTATGTGATAAACTACCTCCACAGAGTACAAACTAATATCCAAGTGACATTCAAAGTTAGTTTTTTATTTTTTAAAGCAGCAAAAGGATGTATTAATTGATAATTCTTTCTGTACCAGACCACAGAAATATAAGAGTTCAGGATAGAGAAGAGGGAAAAAATACTGTGTAAGATCGCAATGAAATGTATTAAGTCTGGCAGATCTATTTGCTAGCTTTGTCCTTGCTAAGTTACTACAAATTGTGGGAAGCACTTCTTACCCCTAGAGTAGATATTTGTCTTCTAATATGAAAATGGGCTAAAAAGAGTTAAAAGAAGAAATAGCAATAAAACCAGCTTTAATAATCTACTCCAGTTGGATGATTTAGGCATCAATTTATAAAACCTACACCATTACTCCTACTCTAATATGTGGCAGCATAACTATGCTGCACGTGTTTCTCTACAAGTTGCCCTGAGTACCTCTCATGGTCGATACTGCAGTAATAAAGTGCATTTCATATTAGTTTAAATTTGTGGTATAAAGACAGGGAAATGAGGTTTAGGTGCACAGTTAGAAATTTAAAACAGATGCTTTAATTCTGCTACGATTTATTAGGAAATACTCATATGATTCATTTTCACAGCATGCGTTAATATAAATCCTCAAGAGATTTAATTTGGTGTATTTCACCATAAACTGCATTCCTATAGGGATATGCTGTTCCTGCTTCCCGCTGATAATAACAAAGACCAACTGACACTTAAGAGCACATCTGAAGTGTGGTTTTCTGATGACATTAGGTACAGTAAAAGAATAAAAAAAGTGTTCAATAAGTATCAGTGGTTTCCCCAGTTGCTTTACCATACAGATTTAGAAGGCAGTTTATTTTATAGAGTACAAAGTAACCTCATTAAGTTCTATGTTTTGTCAATCTACAAAATATATCTTTGCCTTCTAATACCATAAACATGGCATATGAAAAAAATCTGTTTGCAGTACTCATAGCTGTGCTTCATGAGAGCCTACAAAAACATTCTCATTTCAAAAATCATCATTTTGATAAATTAACCTCTTATTAACTGAGTCTTTACTGCAATACAGTGATTTTTTTAATGCTCTAAGCATTTTGATCATAGTTTCATACTTTCAGGATGTAGTACTTATTCCCTGAATTTTACTTCAGAGAAAGAGTACTTACTTTTCACCGACTTTGTTGAAAAGTTCTTTGCCAACACGAGCCACCAAATGCAGAATAATTAAAACGATCCTGATTTTTCTAAGCAGTTTCCAAAGTCAAAACATAAGCCAATGTCTGAGTTGAAATTAGAAGTCAAAATAAAGAAATTATTTGAAATGCAATTTGAAAATGATATATGGGTAGTTTTGTTTGGGTTTTTTTAAATTTTAATTTGAAATGTTTTATTTAAATACAGATCCAAAGTATAATTCTCTCTCAGATATTATCATATAACATGTTCAGGTATGCATCCACATATTGTGGATTTCCACATAGTCTGCTATTTTTATCACATATTTTTATACTCCCGCCTACACTCACATACAGTGAAATCTTCCTTTCAAGATGACTTCACAATTCAGAATATATCCCAGAGTGCAGGGATTTTCTTCTCTTATTTTACAAAAAGATATCTGGCCATGAATATTTTTGTGCTCCTGTTTCTCCTGTTTCTCTGTTTTCCAGTTAGCAAAAAAAATGGAGTGAACTATGATACAGATAATATTCAACCTTATAACAGGTTTTGAATACAGGGCTTTTTCAAACTGCAGAAACAGCTATAGTTAACACTTCTGGAGAGCTAGGGTCTTTTCTGATATGACACAGGAACTTTTAAAGGTGAGCTTAGCAGACAGAATGTGTGTCTCATTACTTCTGGGCCCCACTAAATACCTTTTTTTTAAATCTGAACCATTTTGAAAGTGATTTTTTCACCTCCTTCTTGTTTTATGTCTGAAGTAGTTGCATTGTCACAGTCATGATGGTCTAAGGGTTAACAAGTGCCTGAGTTCACGGGAAGATAAGGATTTATGTTAAGCTATTTTTTAAAATTAGATTCTTCACCTTAGAAGTGTTGTCACGTTCCTGACAGACACTAACCTGAGCTAACACTGTTCAACCAGTCCTGAAGAAGGACAGAAGCCTGTGTACCTCCACTTGTCTGCAGACTGGAATAACAAGCTCAGAACCTTATGTTATAACCAGAAATGAACCTTGTAAAATCCCCGAATTACCCATGCCTATTGTTGGGAATGCAGCGCAAAGCCTCAGAACTGAATACAACCAAGAGCAGAAAGTTCTTTGGTGAGCTGTTTCTTTGTCTAATTCATTACTATTTCTTCTTTATCTTCCTCCTTGGCAAGGTCTCAGTCAGCACTCAAGAACACACACAATCTGAGGGAACAGCAGGGCAGTAATTCAAATTTATATTACAAGTCACAGGGTACAATTCCTCCTGATTCTGCCACTATCATTAGGAAAGGGGTTAGTCAGATATTCCTGAAACAATACGGACCTGTTAAAAGACCTAACATAAAGACTTAATTGCCATTAACTTTGGTTAGGATCCAGTCCGTTCACACTTTTCTCAGTCACTGTTTCAGTATGTCCAAGACCTGCAAGATGGTGCTGTACCCGTTAATTTCTGGCAGGCCCTTCTGGACTTGCAGAATTAATTTTGTGAACTGTTTGTCAGGATGGACTAATACATTAATAAAGTGGGAGGTTTGATATCTTCGGCATTTGAAAAATCAAACATAAATTATCAATAGAATACATTGTATGAGTTGAGTACAGATTTAAATTTCTTTATATTTTAACTGCTTCTGAAGACAATTCCTGGATAAACTTACAACTTCACCTGCATCTGAAAGGGCCACTCTAAACTTCTACCTACAAATATTTGACAGTGCTTGACAACACCAGAAGCATCCAGCACACTTAAAGTTTGAGTGAGAAAAGTACCTTGGATGAGAGAAGGGAAGGAAAGGTAGGGGATGGAAGAAGACACACACAGTGGCTAACTGGAAAAAAAAAGAGTCAGCCTGTCTTCCAAAACACCCCAAATCCAATCAGTCTGCTGCTACAGGTTTCACTATTGCCCACCTTCTAAATCTAAGTTCTGGTCTGTGCACACAGTGGTTTCTAAACTGTTCAGAGATGCCTCAAACTAGAACTGGCTTTAGATAGCTTATGTTACAACACCCTAGCAGAGACAATGGATCCCAAAGAAAAGAAAATTTAATAACTTTGATAGAGCAGGTGACATATATCAATATCTACCAACATGATACACTCGGATATCAACAGGATGTTAATTTAGGCATGCAGAGACACTTTAAGTGCAGAACATTACCAGCCTTGAGTGTGTCAGAAACTTGGGTGAAGATGAGAACATTTTTAAAACCATTTCCATTTAGTAGCTTTGCTATATTAATTACACTCTGTTGGAAACTTTAATTTCAAATACCAGCATATAATCTCTCTAAATTTCATTACTTTATGCTATACCTTGCTTTCAAACTTGTGGTTTGCAAGCACCTGAAAGAGGAGAAGCTGACAACTCTCAGATGACGCATTATCCATTTTAACTTTGTCTTTGAACATTTCAGGCTTCTTGTGAGGCACTGGGAAAGCACAGAGCACTCACCTCAAACATGGCACTCCAAGGCAAAACAGATCTTTACAACTCCTGTGTGAGACGCTTTCTGGGCTGTGAGCCCACATTGTCAACTCATGTCCAATTTTTCATCTACCAGTATTCTCGAGTCCTCTTCTACCAGACTGCTCTCAATCACCTGGTTTGCACTGATACTGGGGATCGTCCTGCCCCAGGTGCAGGACCTTGCATACTATCATACATTTATGTGTTCTACAGAAGACATACTACAGAACAAAGTTATACAAAATTATAAACGAAAGTAAGACTTATCCTAAACCTTAATGATCGCGAAAGCTGTCTCAGGTTTCTGCCCAGGGCCAGCCGGAGAGGAACTGAGAAGCAGAGTCCATAAGCACTCTTCATGCTTTCCTGTTGGGGTCATCACAGCTCAGAAAAAACTCAGAAAAAAACTCATTTCAGTCTCAGGTATGGATAAAGTACATCAGTCCTACAACAATTTCACGGTACTATCCCACAAATATACAGCCAGATTTGATTTGTAATACTCTTTCTACTAGCAGAGAAGCATTTATGTTGAGTTCTAATGGTGGTACTGGCTTAGTGTACAGGGCGAACTTTACAGATACCAAAATGACAATGATTAAATCCCAGGCAAATCTAATGACTGCAAACAAAGAAGGCAACAGTCTAGCTAAACTATCATAACAGACTTCAGGAAGTGCACAATTATTGTATACAAGGTTCAGTTAAAAAATGTATTCCACTAAAAAGCACAAAGCAACTTGCAAATTTTGAACTCAATGTAGACTTGAAAGGAAGGAATACTTTCATGATTTACACATCATTAGAACTGACATTTAAGTCATATTCTGTTGATAAAATACCATGTCAAAGAGAAACCACCTCATTCTCTCACAGTCATGTCAGTCTTGCAATGGTAAGAGAATTAAAATAGCATCACATCTCTTTCTTAAGGCCATAAGCAGACATATCTGTATTTAAATGAAAGTATGGAAAGAACAAAGAATTTTCAAGCTGTTGTTTTTATATGAAATCATTAAATATGTGCATGCACATGAATTTACATAAACATTTCAGGCAGTGGTCCTTTGTATTAATTTCTGTTTCTTTCAAGCTGTGGGAAGTAAGAGTCTGTAGAAAAGCTTTTGTGAAAAATATTACTGTAATGATTTGCACTTGATTTGAAATGTAAATAACCCCCCTATGATTTTAAAGTTCCTTCACTGTATTTGCAACTTACGTATAATTTGTTGGCCTTTGATACTGGTAATCCCATTCTTTCTATCCAGATGATTCAAGAGGAAAAAAGGTGAGTTTAAGTAGACTAGATGAGTGAATTTCAAAGAATTTTTCATTATATCTCTCATTTAAAGCCACAGAAAGTGATTTACTATTATTTTCCAGTTTATGGCATTAATTTGAATTAAACTCCTAAGCCTTTTTAAAACATCCCAGACCCAAGCATTAGCAGGTGGCTGCACAATATCCTCTCTTTTGGAAAACATTTCAGGATTGTGCCTGAGTACTAACTGATTGTTGCAGTGCTTCAGTATCTTGTATTAATATCTGAGGCATTTAGAGAATGAAAGAGTCTTCCATAAAATGTAATGCTGTGCTTAATTTCTAAAGCTGGCATCTTTTCCATCCACAGAGCCTTTGAGGAGCACAGGAGATACCTCCACTGCTTTCCCCTATGGTGTAGCTGGTCCTATGGCACTCTAGGACTTAAGCTCCCACTGGAATTTTGCCATATCTTCAGGAATTAAATCACCCACTGATCACAAGAAAACCCAGTTTGGTAAGCACTGGAGTCCTACAGACAGACATTCCTTCAAAAAAGAATCAGAAACAGAGGATGGATGATTTGTCATCTATGAATTTCCTTGAACGTGGCGACATTCCAAGTAACAGGTGGTATTTGGAGGGACACATGCACCCTTGCCACCTTTCAGACCATTGTTTCAGTGCCTTCCTGTAGCTTCATAAATTTCAGAAATGTTTTGATAAGCCAGGAAATCAATACATCAGCAACAGAACTTGCACCTGATGATTCTTATCTTTGATTCTGCACCAGGTAACTTTTATTACTCAATGATATCACAGAATTTTTAGAGCTCCTTGGCAGCAGGGAACTGTTGGATGATACCAGTCTACTAATCTGTTACAAACTCCAAATATCATCTGTAGTATGTGAACAAAGTGGCTTAAAAATAGAAGATGTGGTATGGTGCTGACATTCTACATATTGTGAAAATTTGAAATTGTCAGCCTGGCAGTTGCCAAAGCAGTTTTGCACAACCCAGAACACTGGCAGTACTCAATGAGACTACAGCATTTGGAATGGTGACCAGTAAGAGATCCATGAGCTTCAGTGAGCTCTGCTCTGCAACAGAGAAAATGCTGAGATCGACGAAGAAATTACTTTTTTTATTTACATCAGTAACACCAGATCAGTCACGGTAGTTAAAACTGAACTCTCAGATTTTCACCCACTATAGAGTGACTTCCATATTACAGATGGAAAAGAGGATGAAAAGGAATGTGCTACCCTGGGAAGAGGAAGCATTTTCCTACACACTAAACAAGTCCCTCACTGAAATCTGGAAAGCACCTTAGCAGCAGAGGTATCTTTGTAATTATTGTTACCCTGGTAAACAGTAAGGTTAAAAGTCCTCCAGCATTGTACAATACCAAGGACTGGTTTCAAGAGAAGGAACCTGTGCCACTGATATTAAAGTTTACTAGAATTATAAATATCCAGAACTTCTGGTGCTGAGCACTGCTACTGATTGAGGCTTTTTTTCAGCCTGAAGAAGCTGGCTTTCACTGAAGCCTGAACATACTCCAGGGTGACTATTTTTAGCCTCACTGCTTTCAGCAGATAGAAAGGAAATGGATGCTATTTTGCTAATTACCATAAAGGCAAACTAGATATGTACTTAAATGCAGTGCCTCTGTTTCATGAACTTTGTGTCAAAAAAAAAAAACAGGACAATGAGAACTCGCCGGTTACAACTACTGATATCCTTCCCCCAAAGTATAAGGGAAAATTCATGGAGAATTTGCCATAAACTCTTCTTAAATCATCCCAAAGCATCTCTCTTCTTTCTGAAAATGACCTTTATGCTAGGCTTCTATCAACAACATACCTTTCTAAAAAGGCACAGAACACATTCACTATGTTCTTGATTCAGAAGCTATTTCAGTCTCAGAGAAATGCAGGGTAATCTGGACACAATCTTGGGCACTAAGCTCTAGGTGGCCCTGATTGAGAAGCAGTGTTTGGACCAGGTGACTTCCAGA
>WEKY01002687.1:0-25370 GCA_013390045.1 Picathartes gymnocephalus
TGGAAAGACAAACCCTCACTCCTCTCAGAGTGAAGGGCAAACTCCAGAGCTTTGGGAGTGATTCCACGTGTGCTGCAGAGCAGGAGTGGTGGATATGAATTTATCAGGTCTCTCTAGAGCTTCTGCATCTCTGAAAACCTCGTGGGAACAGCCTGGGAATCGCCACCCTTCCTGCCAAAGCCCAGCTGCCATCGGGTCCCAGGAGGAGCTCAAAGTCCCAAAAGCCTGACCACCCTTTCAGTGAAGAATTTTTCTTTTCCTAGATTGGGTATTAGGAAAGATTTTCTCACCGAAAGGGTGGCCAGGCACTGGAACAGTCACCATCCCTGAATGTGGCACTCGGGGACACTATTTAGTGGTGAACACGGTGGTGTTGGGTTCATGGTTGGACTCAATGATCTTCGAGGTCTTTCCCAACTTTAATGCTTCTGTGATTCTATGAAAGTGCTCCGAAACTAAAGCACACTGTCATAACCAGAGTGCAATGATGTGTGAATGTGATCACTGCCAAAATAAAACACCTGAGCATTCTGAATAGGGGAAATTCAATCCAATCACGGGTTGTGTCTGTCACCTGAATTTTCATTTCTTCTGGCATTCTCAAGCACTAAGTACAGTCAAATCTGAGCTATTATCTCCATTTTGCTGCCATTTTAATTTGGGGTGTTTTGTGCTGCAGTGAATACTGAGACATCACAATATTTTTAGACTCTGCAAAATAACATCACTCTCAGGCAGTGGCACGAACATTTGCATTTGGAAAATAGGACAGGTGCAGCTAAAGCATCAGCTGCAGGCAGAAAAAAACTGTGGCATCAATACCTGGAGAATTACTTTAAAGTGTTTTGCTAGACCTGGTTTGTTGTAACTTTTCCTTGTTCAGCAGTCTCTCATAAAAGTCCTTTTCCAAGGACTGTGCTTAACCCAAAACTTACTGTGGCAAGTCCTGCGGTTTAAACTAAATTCACAAAATCTCCTATGCTAAGTTTGCCAAAATACACCTGAATATTCATGGAGCAAATGCCCCCCTTGTTTCACCAGAAGGATGTGAGGAGCTGCCAGTGAAGTCCCACCACTCTGCTCTCCCTACAACTTCACTTGAAACCCAAAAAAGAATGGGACAACAAACAGCTGGAGCTTTTCAGCTTTTTATTTTCTTTTTTTCCCTCTGGTTTGTTGACCTTTTCATAGCTGGCTGAACATCATGAAGAAACTCCACATGGGATCAGGCATGAGGATACCACTGATCAAAGATCCATGGCCTGCAGCCTTTCCCCACTGGATGCATTCTTTGCTGTCAATATACCTCACTCTACCCAATTCATTATAAACACTTCCCTGAAGTCCCCAGGTTTTAAATACCATGTGTTTTCACTTCAAAACCCAGAATAAATCTCAATTTATTCTGAGTACGGAGCTTTTAGGCTCCAATTTTTTGCCCTAAGTGAATAAATCAATTTCTATTTAAGTAGTAGTGTCTTTCTCTGGCTGTTTGAAGCTGCAAGAACAGTTACATTTATTCTACACAGAAAAAAACCCCACCTCATTGGGTACTTCATAGACTTTGGTGCCAAGTGAGTTACTCATTTACTCTGTCAAATCAAATTAATCTTGTCTCAAAATTCGCTCTGTTATGGTCAGTGGATCAGAGATGAACTGCAAGGAATTCACTGGAAGGCCATGCTCAGATTAAACAGTGTATTACAGAAAAACACTTGAAGAAATTAATAGAATTACTTTGGCTACAGGGAAAGAGTCCTATTCAGAATTTACTTTCAGAGAAAAGCCTGGAGTTTTTCAGCTTTACTACACAAACCTCCCGAGTTTAGAAACCTTCAGTCAAGCAGTTTCGTTTTAATTATAAAAGGGACCTGAGACATCCATAGTACAAACTATCCAGAAGTTATCCTGCCTTAATTGTATCAAGATAATAAATCAAGATACTGTTTGGAAATGCCAGAATCAGCTAAGCCAAAGCTAAATCCTTTGTGCAAATCCTCTCCTCCAAACACTCGACTGGGCCACTTTGGATGCAGCACAGCTATTTCCATTCCAAACAGCTCTGGTGCTCTCTGATTGTTTTCTCTTTAGCTCAGTAAAAGCTACCAGAACAAACAGAGCAGGTAAAGGAGAGCAGCCGAGGCAGGCTCTGAATCACCCACTGATGCAAACAGCATTTTGGCATTGTTTTAACACACTCTCCCCTAAGCTTAACCTCTTGAAAATCAAGTAAGAACTTTTTAAAAAAAGCAGTTTTCCAGGTTCTGGGTTATCTAATGAAAAAGTCGGCTCTTTCCTCTTTGAGGGACGAGGCACAACAGGCGGGATAAAAACTCGACCCACCCTGGTGAGCGCACGCTGTCAGCCAGCAGAGCTGGCAGGATGCCGATAAACGGCAAAGCAAGGCTGGGCACAGCACCCTTCATGTTCCTTTTATCAGCAACATTTAATGGCCTTGCCACTTTCTGCCATGAATTAGAGGCGCTCATGTCTGACACTCAAGAAATTAGCACGACACAAATCATCTGTAAAAGACTTTTTAACGCGGTGACAACTGATTTCGGCTTGCAAGGGAGAAAATTAGTCTTTTGTGAGCAGCCCTGAGAGCACTGAGTGAGAACCATCCTTTTACAAGGGAGCTGGGAATTTAGCAGGAGCACTCAGCCCTCCGCAGAATCAGAGCTTTAATTTTTTATTCTGCAAAAGGAACTAGCAAGAATTTGCTTGAGGAGAATTTATAGAGATGTACTTTATACACCCAGTCCATAATACAGATGAATAGCTCGAGATGTTTACGGTATATTTAAGTACACTCATGGGACCCATCCCAACTTCATTCTGTAATATCAATTTTGTTATATATTTGCTGTGGGGAAGATGTTAATAGGCTGTTAAAACAGTCACTAGGAAAAAAAAAAATGAATCAGCCTCATAAATCCTAAAGCATCTGATTTCAGTTTTATGTTTATTTCTTTCACTAGGATATCGAAAGGAAGAGTTAGATTCCCAGTAAATCTTTTATAGGTTACACTGGTTTATAGCCTTAAAATGATGGCACTTGGTAGTTAATTTTGCTGCTTGGAAAAAAAAAAAAAGGCAACATTATCCCTAGATCACATCTTCAGCTTAACTGCATTCTGCACCCACTGCTCTTTAAGGAATCATAACGTAAAGCCAGGATTTTCATCTCCCTCCATCTTCCAGGTTTCCTTGAGAAAAACACTTGATGATCATGAAGCAGGTTATTATTTAGAAGAGGAGATCAGGCCTGAGGGTGGATTACCCTGCCCAGCTCAGCAGCAACATCACTTTTATCACCACAGTCACAGGGACAGGACAGCAAAAACACAGGAAACCAAACCTGACACAAACCAGGCAACAAGAACCTGCTCCATCCTTCCCCTCTGAAATCCCCAAATCTCTCAAAACCTCCTCAAAATAATGTCAAAATTCCCCCAAACCCTCTCAAGACCCCCCCCAAACCGCTCAAATTTTGGGATCACCCCAATTCAGGGTGTTTTCCCCCAAATTCAGGGTGTTTTTCCCCCATCCAAAATCCCCCTGAAAACCTGCCTGTGCAAGGCAAGCACACCAGAAGCAGCAGCACCAGCTTTGCTGTGACAAGGTTCATGGCACATGCTGGAGCCAGGAGAGACTGGAAGAAAGGTCCACCCAATTCCCAATGTCAGTAGCCACCTCATGAAAAATGAGTTTTGTCCATCTGCATGAGGTCGAAGGCTTGGCTTTTAGCTCAGGGGTTTGGCTGAGGATGAAGGAAGTTGAGGGAAATTCTATAAATACACACTGCAGGTTAAAATGCTCACAAAATGAATGACAGAGGAGGCTTTTGGCCACACTATGTTTATTTTTAAAATTATTTCAGGGTTTTTTTTTTTTTCACAGCAATACTTACAAGTAACACCTGACACCACACACACGGCACATTTTAACTCACAGGTTTAACAGTGGAAGGATTCCTTCAGGTGAGACCTCCATTCTCCCCAAATTTAAATGTGTGATTCTCCTCTTTCTCTGCACACTCCTCTAGAAAGTCTGATGGATTTAACTTCTTAGTTGTGAGAGCACATCATGCAATGCAAACTCAAGAGAGCTTTGCAAAGCCTTCAAGCTCAGGGATGGCCTCGCAGCCCTTTGCTCCCTATGGCAGACAAATGACAATAAAAGCAAGAAACCAAAGCAATTCCACAGCCAAATGCCAATAAAACTGACTGGGTCTGGAAGCAGCATTGAAAAACAGACAAGTGCTGCTAAAGGAGAAGGAAATTTGCAATCAGATCCACTCCTTGAGGCCCAGCCTCTCCTGGGGTACCAGCTCCCTGTTGGAGGAGGGGAACTGCTGCTTTCCAAGGAAAAAAAAATTCTCTCCAACAGCTTCCTGCCCACTTCCAAAAGCATCTCAGAGCACTTTTAACAAGCTTGTTTGGCTCCTGAGTTAACTGAAGGAATTGGTCTGCAAGAAGGTAACTCCAGGTACAGGGGGTAAATAGCTAAAGGTGAAAGTGTCCTTTCATTCCTTCTAGCACAGCCCTCTGCGAAGCTGCATTTTCTCCATTTCTCCGCCCAGGCTCTTCCTCTTCTGCCTCATCCCAAAGCAGCAGCTCCAGTTCTTTGGCCAAAAGGATGCTGAGGGCACTGCTGCATTTTCTACATATTTTCAGCTCATTCTGCGTTGCACTGAGCTCTGGCTGTAGCTGTCAGGGGATAGCAAATTCAAATTACGATGCAGACTCACTTCCATTTTGAGATACAATTTAGCTGGTTGGTTTTGGGGTTTTCTTTAACAGCCCTTCAGCAGCCCTCTTTCCTTTCCCAGTCCCACAGGAAGGTTGTACCACCCTCAGTGCCCCAGGTAATGCCTGGCTGCTCTTGTGTTTTGCAAGTTTTTGCTCTCTTGGGAGGCTCCACTGGAAAGAAATTGGTGGTGTTTTGGGATAACCTTCTCTCCTGAACACCAAACTGCTTGGCTACCACTCTAAAGAGAGATATAAATATTTTTGGACAAGTTAATCTGGAACAGATATCCCATTCCTACTTCTCTCATTTTACATCAGGGATAATACTGAGTTAATTCCAGGGCAAAGAAGCACAGTCTCCCCAAATCCAGGCAGTGCCCTGTCTCCTAACGTTTCAAAAGACCCAATTTGGTTGAAATCAATGTTTATTTCTAAGGAAAGCAACAACAACTTCAGAGCCATCAGGGCCCTCATGCAGTATTCATTATTAATAAGTATTCAGGTCAGCAGTGACAGCAGAAAACACCACCTCCTTTGAAGCTCCAAACTTCAGTTCCCCAAGCCAATATAAAAATCTCATTTAGCAGTGTTTGGCTGTGTGACGAATTGGGGGGACTTGTCTAAACGTGATTTATGAATTCCATTGTGCTTTTATGAACTACCTATACTCTTATATCTTGTGACTCTCTTTACTGTCTTATGACTCCCTTTTATTGTATTGGGCCTCACGGTTCTTATGCTAAGGACACCAGAGAATGGGTTTTGGTACATCAGCTCTTAAATAATTGATAGTTAAGGACTACAAGTTGCTGAACAGACCTGTCTGGGGAGAACAAACGACCTATGGCACTCAAGAAAAACCATTTTTCTCCAATTTCCTTGCAGAGCCCTGGGATTTGAAAGGTTCTGCTTTAGCCAGAAGCAAAACAAACATGAGATATCAGCGAGGGTTCTAAAGGCACAGAGTCTGAGTCACTCGCTGAAGGGACTTGGAAAGCAGATCCACTCAGAAAAAAAAAGGGTTTTTAGTGGTCAGCTCTGATTGCTAACTTAGAGCAAAGCTGGGCTTCATCCACACCGGCTCCAGCTGAACTGTCCCACCTCAGTTTGAACAGCAAAGTCAGAAGTGAAAAAGTGCTTTTAGAACAAAGCCAGAGCAGCAAAACCCCCAGAATAATTAGAAACTCAATCTGACCACCTGCAATCAAGAACATGTTTCTGTTCAACTTTCATTCCCAAATTTGTCAGAGATGCAGTCAAAGCAAGGCCAGAAAGGTCCAACCACTACACAGGACAGAGGGTAAAGGGCTTCAAAAACTGCTGGAGTGTGGACTGGCTGTGTGAGAGGACTTTCATGTTTAAATAAACAAATAATATCTCCTTACTGACAATTTATACAGGATTTTATGTTCCTAACAAGATTTCCAAGCCCTCCAGTCAGCTCCTGGAAGAGGCTGAGCTGACAGTACAAAGCCAGAGCAGCAAGAGCAGAAAAGAGAGCAAAAATGATGAAACAGAGCTTGAAGCAGTGGATGGGTTTGGCACAAGCATCTCCTTTGTGAGGGAATGTTCTTCTGTGTAAACTTAGCCAAGAGCCTTTTCATTTCAGCAGAATGAGTTCATCTCTAACGTCTCTATTTTCTCCTCTGTAATGCAATCGTTTTGCCTCTCAAAACAACAACAGAAAAAAATTTGCTTCTTACAGTTTGACTGGTTCCACAAATGTAATTTTGTTTTGTACACAGGAGGATTTGTCATGTTACGAGAAAATTAGGAATCCGGAGGTTTAAGAGTGATCCACACTGGGGTTTCTGGAAGCTTTGCAGACACAACAGAGACCCAAAGATGTGATCCTAAGAAAAATGCTCTCAGCAGAGGAACTCTCACTGATCTCAACTCCACATGGGGAAGAGAAAGGGTTTTGTCAGACTCTCAAGGCATAAAATTGTGCTTGGTCAGAGCACAGAACAGCTGGGCTCTTGAAATGGCTGCACCTGTGCACCAGGGAAGCGTGTTCCCACTGCAGAGAAGCTGGATTCAGCACTGCCACCTTGAGGAATCTTGGAATCCCAGGATGGTTTGGGTTGGAAGGGATCTTAAATCCCATCCAGTGCCACCCCTGCCATGGGCAGGGACACCTCCCACTGTCCCAGGCTGCTCCAACCTGGCCTTGGGCACTGCCAGGGATCCAGGGGCAGCCGCAGCTGCTCTGTTGGAAGTGTTGTAGTAGGACAAAAATTTACCCACTTTCATATCCTGTTCTGTCTGAACATTGCAAATATTCCAAGAAAAAGCCAAAACAAACAGGGCTGGCCTCGTTATCCCAGCTGATAACCTGAGCTAAATATTTGAAATACATAATTCTGGGAGGGTTTCTCAGATCTGCTGCGGCATTCCCGTGGGAAGGCTGTAGGCAAGACAGGATTATGTTTGTATTTATAGTTGTGTCTTGTGTAACAGATAAACAAGAAAGGTCCACCTAAAGAATAAACCTTATTTTCTTGTAACAGCATGTTAGCAACTAAAGCAGCCAGCACTTTGTGAGGAAAACAGCTAAAAACTGTTATTTAAATAATCTCAAAAGCAGAAGCTTTGGAGTGAGTTAAAACCCACAAGATTATTAAAAACAAAAAAAGTTCTCTCAAGACAAGAATCTAAAACTATTCCTGTAAACACCTTTTAGATCATTTTTATAAGTTGCACAAATAGGATTAATTTAGGATGTTTATTTTTAACAGTTCGTTTGTGTAGCAGAATTCAGATGATGAAGTGGTGGAAAACTAAATATGAATAGCAAATAATGATTGGAGAAAGGACATAAAGACACATTTAATAGTGAGCGAACATTTAAAAATAGCAAGTTAAGACAGACATCTGCACAAAACTCTGTGCAGGGTGACATCAGCTGCCACTAGAAAGAGTGAGATAATCTGAAGTTATTTATACTCTATAAAATGATTGCTATTTTGAGACAATTTTAGGGGAAATATATGCCAATGTTAGTTTGCAGTGACTTTGTTTCAGTTGTGTCAGGTACATCCTGCAGATATAAGAACGTCTGCTGGAAACATTCCTGTCCCTGCGCTCTGCTGAATACCTGAGCTGTGAGTTAGGGAGCAAATGGGATCTGTCAGAACTGAAAAACAGTTCTTCCTAGAGAGGCAGGAATAGCTGGATATAATGATGAACTACTGAAGAATTGGATCATCGTCTTTCAGAGCCATTGGGATGTGATTGACTCACGGTCTCCTCCAGAATTTCTACAGAGAACTCACATCCCAGGTAGAGCTGTGGGTGACTTTAGCACTTATTTACCACAAGGGGTGATTTTACTACCAAGTTCCACCAGCAGTCAGCCCAGCAGAGTAAGCTTCCCCTTTCAACTAAAATCCCAGGACAGCAATTAGTAAATAACCCATCCTTTCACATCCAAACGTGAGCAGGCACACCAAGGTCACGAGCAAAGATCTGCCCTGCTCCTCTCAATTTGAGCAATCTTCAAAGCAAGCACAGGCAGGGCTGTTCTGGCCTCTGGGAAGCGAATGGAGTTTTGATCCTGACTTGCAGATCCATGCACGGAGCTCTTGGCCTGGCAGCACAAAGGGAAGCAAACAGTGCCCGGCTCGGCACTGCAAAAGAGCACAATTCCAGCTGCCCAGCTGGGCTTTTCTTCCTCCTGGGAATGCAGACTTTACCCTAATGAGAGCAGGGATGGCCACAGACAAAATATCTGCCCTTCATCGCGCCCCACCCGGGTGCTGGCTGTGGTTTTCGTGGCTGTAACTCATCCCCAGGCAGGCTGGTTCTGTTGGGGAGCCACGGAGCTGGCAATCAATTTCCCACTGTGATTTGGGCTGAGAGCTGAGTCTAAAAAGGAAAGCACTAATATATTACAAGTACATCCTAGATCTGTTCAGAAGGGCTGACAGATCACATTAAAACACGTGCCCTTAAGCTCTGGGTGACACGGTGAGTGACTTGTGATACACGATACCACGATTGACCTTTGAATTGGACAATTCATAAGAGAAAAAAATCAGGCTTTTTTTTTTGCCTTGCATGTGAGCTGAACCAAAAGGGGGAAAGCTCCACGCTGACATCATAAGGGAAGTTGTCTGTAAAGCTGGAAGTTCAAATTAATATCAGGGAAGTCACACACAGTATTAAAACAAATTCTATCATTCTTTTGTTGCTTGTAATTTTAATTTCCGTGTATTCCATACGGATGAACTGCAATGACTGATCCTGGTGCTGGGACAATTTTCACATATAAACAGAGTTCTGCTCTCACTGAATTTCTAGGACTCACAGAGTACTCACAGAGTGTCAATGCCCCAGGATTTTTCTCATGGAATGGTCAATGCTGGTTTGAAGGTTTTCCTCCAGAAGAAAACACTATCTGTGACATAAGAATTTCATTTACTGCAAGGAATATTTGGCGTTGAATGAAAGAGTCAGGAATGAACTCTTGGAACGTTCTTATCCTGGAGGGGAACTTCTTCCTGGTGAACTTTTTAGTGCTGAATTTCATGACCTCAAAAGCCTTTCCCATCTCAGTTCTATGATCCCAGTCCCTCATGGCTCATTTGGGGGAAAACTGCACAGAAAAAGCAAACACAATATTTACCACAATAAGCAATTTTTATGGATCTCCTCATTCTTTCCACTTTTAATGCACCAAGGGCTGTGTTTTAATTCACATTTCTGCACTAATTGAGGCAAAGGGTCCGCCTGGATGAACAGAGGAGCCATTTGGAGCTTGCCTTGGGTGAGGGCACAGCTCTGTGGCCATGGGGGGGACTTGGTGGCCTGACCACCTCCTCCAGGGGCCCAGCTGAGCATCACCAGCCCTGCTCATGGTCTGCTCTTCCTGGAGAAGAGAGGAGCCACACCAGAGGACACACAGATGGCACAGTCACCGTGGCCCAGACCTGGAATTCCAACACCAGGAATGGGGGAAGAGACGTGGAGCAGATCCAGAGACATTCCAAGAGGCACCAGCAGCACCAGACCTGCAATTCCAACACCAGGAGCAGGGGTTAAGGCACATGGAGCAGATCCAGAGACATTCCAAGAGGCACCAGCAGGACCAGCAGCATCAGCTGATAAGTGGCCTTTGGATTAATCACTTTACAGAACTTAATTGGGGTCTTGTTATGAGCCCACGCAAATAGAGAGCTGTTTACTGAGAACTACTCTAGGACAAAGAGTTCAATTTTAGCTTATTTTGAACCTCTGAATATCAAAAACTGGGCAATTGTCTCTGATCACATTGCAGCCCCATGCCCAGAACCAGAATCCAAGTGATGAGTGATGCAGGACTTGCTTCTGTCTCCGTCCTCATTGATGTAAAGTGGGGACAGCAGCACCGAGTTCCATCAGTGAAAGACTAATTAGGCATTATCAAAATCAAGTGGCTGATTCAGGGTGTATTTTGAAGGCTGTGCACACTGATCCTGCTCAGTCCCATTTTCAGCAGCAGGAAACTGGGACATAGCCACTCAAATCAGGCAAGCCACAATAATTCTGCACAGCTGAGCTCATGGCCTGTAGTCTCAAAAAACACAGATTGGAGACCAGAGTCTGAGAAGTTAATCACCCTTTGTTCCAGGGGAAAGCTCTGCTCCTGTCCAATTCCCTCTCTGCAGTGTTTTTACAGACTATCTTGAATTTTCTGTCTCAGTTTTCCTGTTTTTTAGAACATAGTTTGTGAGCCTCTTGCAGATTTTTTTTCTGCCTGCAGAGCCAGGAAAAGAAAAGGATTGCAGCAAGACTGCTCTCAGATTGGTCTTCCCTGGATTTAAAAGCCTTCAGGAAACATTTGAGGTAATCCAGAAAGATTGAAGAGTACAGATGTACCTCCCAGGATGTGAGGACTAATGCATGTAATAACTGTATTTCTTTAAAATGACTTTCTCAGGCAGAGTTAAAGGCATAGATGTAACTAAGGGATTGGACTCAGGCCAACTTGTAATGGCTTTGCTGTTTATCTTTTTTTTTTTTTTTTCCTCCTTATCCCCCTCAGCAGAAAGAGCAGAACAAGCATTTTACTAAGAGATTTAAGGTTTGCTTTCACTCCCTCTCTTATTCAGCCCTCCTGCCCCAACCATTGCTGGGTCACACAAATCAAAGCCTGAATTGCCTGAACCACAGCAGAACCAGAAAACCCACTGCTCCAGCTATTTTTACTTCCTCTGTCTGCTAGAAGAAAGGGAAGATAGATAAGACAAAGTATTCATCAATATTTTAGTATTAATGTATCAGAGTAGAGAGAGTAAAAATGTGTAGGTTGTACAGAGTGCAATTTAGCAGCAGCCACTCTGTCACCAAGGTGAGCCAGATTTGCCTTACACAGAAGTTATTTCCTTAACATTTTTATCAAGAGACGATGGGACAGACCCTGAAAAGAGTGGGGATTTTGAGGTTTTTTTCACTGTTTTTCATATAAACACAGGTTTTGCTGCTTATCCACCTCTGCTGTGCTTACCTGTACTCACAACTAGAGGATTAAAGAACTGCCCTAAAACCCCTTTTCAGTCCTTATTAAACTCATAAGGAGTAAAATTTCTCCTTAGGTGGCTCATCCAAACAATGCAATACTTACACACAGCCTGGAAGGAAGTTTGGAACATCCATCTGAAGTTTGGATGTTTTAAATTGTTCAGGGATGGCACCACCTGCTTCTGCCCCTCTCCTGGAAAACACTGTCCTGACAGACAACGCCCGTGCAAAGCACATTTTACATCCTATGGAGAGGGAAAATATCTCACTTAGCACGTGGAACAGGGTGGAAAAAGAGCTGTGTAGTTTTCATGCCTGTGAATTTTATCCATTTCTAGTTTTCAGGGCTTTTCCGGCCAGCAAACTGCTATACCAACCTTTGGAACACTAATATACAGGATATTTTAGATATTTATTTCAGATATGTGGCTAAAAAGCTCCAAATGCCAAGCACAGAAGTGAATCCATGCTTCTTTTCCTACTATTCCCACTCCAGTCTCCACTAAGACAGTAGAGCAGCAGCCCCTGAGCCCTGGCTCTTTTTCCCCTGCTCTCTTTATCCATGTGATTCCAGCTTATTTCCCAGTGCCTGCCCCTGAGCTAAGTTCTGCTTTTTGAAATCCACACAGCAGAAAGCAAAATCCGGCCTCTTCCCATCGTCTCCCCAAGTAATTTTCAAGGTTAACCACAGGAGAGGCAGGGGAATTATGTGGAAACCTTCACCTGCAAAGCCCTTTTTCAGGTGCTCTCCCCCCACCCTGGCCATTTGCTCAGGCACTGGACACTCACAGCACACTCCTGACCAGAAAATTGGTCAAAGAATTCAGATTTATTCAGTGCAATAACAAGCAGCTTCACAGCAAGGCTCGCATGGAGCAAATAAAGATGAAAACTCCCCTTTGCTCCTGCCAAAATCTCTGGCAAACAAAACAACCCGGTAATAGAATCCTGCTTGTAAAAATGCTTCAGGGTGCCCGTGTTCCAGAGCTGGGAGCATAATAAATGAAGGAGTGGATGCCTAGGACAAAACCCTGTGGGATACTGAGCCAACCCAACAGGTGGAGAAATTGCAAACAAATTGATAGCCTTGGGAGAGGAAATATTAGAATGGAGCAATTATAGTGCCAGACTGTCTGGGATGAAAGGCAGGCAGAGCCAGCAGTGATTTGCATCGATGCAGCTCCAGGGGTGGAGCGTGTCAGGTGATATCCCAGAGCTTTTCACAGCACTGGAAGAGCAGAGCACGCAACAGGAGGGTAAAGAGGGGAAAAAAACAACCAGCATCAAAATCCAGACCCAAACAACAAAAGCTGGAGTG
Organism: Picathartes gymnocephalus; assembly: GCA_013390045.1. Lineage (NCBI taxonomy): Eukaryota > Metazoa > Chordata > Aves > Passeriformes > Picathartidae > Picathartes > Picathartes gymnocephalus. The sequence goes on from WEKY01002687.1 coordinate 12,574, forward strand.
TGTCTGAAACCAGGAGAGAGCGGGTTTGTCCTGCTGGGGCAGAGAGGAGGGAGCTGGTTTGGGTATCGGCCTCCCTGGTGCCTGTGCTCTGAGGAGCTCAGGTAAATCCAGCTGCTCCACAGCATCCTGGAAATCCAGCCCTGCTCAGCGGTTCTGCTCTCCAACACCACCTGATGAAACAAAGGGAGGAGATCCCTGCTTACACAGGCTGTCCCTTCTCCCTGTTCTCATTATTTTACCTCCACACTCTCCCAGCCTGCATGGCCATCTCAGCTCTAGTCCTGGCTCAGTGCAGCACAGAAGGACATAAACCATTCATTTCAATTTTTACTCCCTATTTCCTGGTGCAAACAGGCACTTGAGCCACTCTGCCTCCCCCTGAAAGCCACACCTGGTGGGTAGATTCTGCAGGATCAAGCACTGGCAGCTTTAAATTGTGACCTTTGCTTGAATCCACGTTTCCTGGGACAAATCTATAATTAACTGCAGCTCCAGCCCCACTGCCAGCTCCGTGCTGTTCTCTCTCAGTGGTGTGTGCATCAGTAAGGTTCAGAAAATGCCACACTCCATAGTGCTCAAGGGTCTATTATATCAGAAAAAAAATGAGCCCATGACAAATTTTCCACAAGTTTTCCACTTTTCCCTGTGGTGTGGAATTCAGGGGCTGCCATCTCAACTCTGAGCTCCTGACACAACCCATCCCTTGAAGGATTCCTTGTGGTTGGAATGGGAGGAAATGGGGTAAGAATGCCCCAGTTCAAGGCACAGAGAATCACTGAAGTTGGAAAAGAACTCCAAGATCATCAAGTCCAACCCCCAGCTGTCTCTGCTAAGGAGTCAGGAGCTTGGCACAGGAAACACAAACCCGAAGTTTCCCTAGAAATTCTGCCCCGCAGATGTATTCTGAGGGCTTCACATTTTGCAAGCAGCTAGCCAATGGAAAATGCCAGATAAGCACTCTCTATAATTACAATTTTACCACTTGAAAAGCTTGGCTGTGTCATAGCAGTGGCTCAATTAAGTTGAAATGCAGGACTGCTCCTGATGGTGCAACGGTTGTGAATAATATCATAAACCATTTGCCAGGCTGCTGGAAACATGCTGATTATGGGCACAAAGTACACTCTGTTTCCCTCCTGAGCACTGAGGCTCGACACATTCCCTTTATGTGGGGAATCAGGACAGCTCCTGCCTTTTTTAATACAACCTGATGTCATTTATGCTTCACATCAAAATCGCTCTGCTTGGGGTGGTGCAGGAATTGGTGCTTCGGGGAGCCTGCCTATTTCCCACAAAAAACCATCTCAGGTAGACCTGCCACGGCTTTCCCTGACTGCTGGGGAAGTCAAGGCTCTTTGTGGGACAGCAGGGAATCGAAATCAGGGAGCCAGGAAGCTCCTGGATTCCTGCTGATGAGGCTGCACTAATTAGAAAGGCTTGGGATTCGAGTGATTCCACAAGAAACGTGACTGCAGACAAGATGTGGTGGATTCTGCAAGGATTTCAAGACATTCTCCTCTGCAGCTGCATGAAGGCAAAGAGCAGAAAAGCATTTCTGGATAACAATCTAAATGCAAGAGCAGTCGCCTCATCACTGAGACGGGTGAATCAGGGCAAGGGAATGATTTGGAAATCACTCCTGGTGTTACAGAGCTCCCGTGGAAGGATCAGATTCACCCTGTGCTGCTTGGGAAGCACAAACCAAAGACAACAGAAAGAAGGAAGCTTTCATCTTCTTGCTTGCCCATGGAAGGAGAGATTTGCTTCCCTGTCTGCTGGGCAAAAGAGAAAACATTGATCAGCTGCTTTTGTCAAACTTCAGATCCAGAAAAAGAAATCTAAAATAATTTTTAGTGGCTCTTTTTCCAGGATGGAGTAGCTACATACCCATGAAAAATTAGAGGCTTTGACTGAAGAATGTTTCCATCATAAATAAGGATGATTCCCTCACTGCAAAGAGTGTAAAAATAAGTAAACACAGAGACTTTCAGAGCAGAGCTTTAAGAAAAATGTTGCCTCTGGCTGATTTCTTGAAGCACACTCATTTTAGCTGCATTATTTGCCACGCCATGTAGCCGTGGCGCTCAGCTATCACCTCTGCAATGAAAATATTGTGAAATAATACTTAACATAAAATAACAGCTGTTACATGTCCTGTACACCCAATACCAACATCGTTCTTCATTTCAAATGAATTTGGTCTGCACACAAGGACACCTGAAGGTTTTATATCAAATATTTCCTAACCCTAAATGAGAACAGCAAGTTCAGCTCAGTAATGCCCCGAAGCCAAAGTGTGACAGAGATCTGCTTCTCTTTGTACCCAAATGTTAACCCAGTGTCACACAAACCCCTGCACAGCAGAGCCACAGTTCTGACAGCTCAGGGCAGCCTGGAAAAGCATTTTCTGGCAGGCAGGAGCCTGCACAAGATCTGCTGGTGCAGCTCAGTTTGGCATTGGCGTTATCCTTGACAAGATAAATCAGATTAAAATGTGCAAGTAGCCACTGGGTCTGGAGTTTGCTGAGAGTAGGAGAGTTCTGAACATGTTCATTTTGGCCACTCAGCTGGACAAGGGACCCTGGGGGAGCATAAGTCCACATTAAGCTGTTGTAAGGAGATATAAATCTCCTCCGACTGGATGGCCACTGGCTATTAAGTGGCTCCATAATAAATGTTAATCATTCTGGACCTGATGGAGGATTAAAAGAATCAGACTTACTTTTGTGTTTGAAGTTGGGGAAGGCTGAGGATGCCCTGACATTGATCTGTGCAGGAGCTGGGCTTTGAGGCAGGATTCACTCAGACCAGAGCAGCTCCAAGACGCTGAGATTCTGACAATACCTAAACCCTTCCTAGAACACATTCCTCAGTTTTGCACATTCCAGCATCATGGGTGGTATTGTAGCTCCCTTTACAGATTTATTTTTTGGGTCATTCAGCACTGGAAAGCTCCCATTAAGGCATGTAATGAGCTTTTCAGGGACAATGGGTGTAGGAGAAATATGAGGTGGGGGTGATTTAATGCCCTTTAAGCATTATATTCCATTCATTACAAGCCATTCATATTGCTTCCTTTTCCTGCCACAATTATCCCAAAGTTTTATGAAGCAGCAAGCGGCTGAGCACGAAAAGAAATCATCCTCGTGGTCTGTCGTGCTTATAAAAAAAATGCAATTAAGGTGATGTTTTCATCCACTTCATTATTTGCCTTGTTTATGGGATGTAATTTCTCAGCCCCCTCTTTGGGTAGGGCTTTATATTTCAGCAGTGACAATCACCCGAAGTCTGATACTCCCTAAAAACTCCCTTCCCACCTGTGATCAGCAATTCTGCTGTGTCTGGTGGCTTGGTTTCTCCATTTCAATCCTTTATGCACCCAAAAGGAAGTGGGATGTTAATGTGAGCCATGTATTTATAACCACTTTGCTGCAGCTTGCAAGTGACAAATACTCCTTGTTTCCAACATTCCCTCGAGCCTTCTGTAGAGTGTGATTTCTTATTTTGTATGTAAAAAGCTCAATCTCTGTTCTTCTACCGCTCCCAATGAATCTCTCTAGGTTGTACACACACATAAAATTGCCAGTCCAAAGCTGGAGGCAAAAAAATTACATTTATTGATAAATTATGCTAACTACATTTGACATTTGACCAAACTTGTTAAAACAATCAGAATATCTGATATCATTAAACCTAATAAAGATGAAATATCTAGGGTTTTAAGTTATACCATGCACCCCAAGATTTATCTTCAGCATAATGGTACTGAACTAAGCTGCCTTTATCAACTCTAGGCATGGTCTTGTGTCCAGACTAACAGCTACTGCAAACACATTTAAAGGCTAAAAATTAATTAAAGCCACATGAACTCGTAATTTTACTATTTCTGGAATGTTGCAGCATTGAAAATCAAATGGGTTGGAATCATTCAAGAATCCAGAGACTTTTTACTAAGAATCTGTGTCTCAAAAAACTCTGAAAAGAATCCATGAACTAACAGATTTCTGTAATATAGGACCACATGGATATGACGAGAACTCCCATTTCCTGCTAAAATTCAGGAGGAGTTTGTTTTATTAGAGGAAAAGGCTTGTCCCAATTAAACCAGGCAATATCTCAAGGAAAGGGAAAGCAACCCTTTAATTCTAGTTCAGCACTCCTGGAGATGTCTGCAAGGAATCCAGGGAATAATGAAAAGGTTTTGCTGGTAAAACTCCTGAGGCAGCAGGCAAAGATCCTCAAAAGTCAACCATCTGAACACCAACTTCCCTGTGTGCCCCAAAGGAAATTCCATACATCAATTCCTCCAAAACAGAGATGAGAATCCAAACCTGGAATAAGAGGAATGGGACTGAATCATAAAATTTGCCTAAATCTGGATGGAAAGCAGAAAGGCCGAGCTGGACTTTGGAAGGGAGGCACTGGAAGGGTGCTGATGAAAATCCAGACCTGGAATAAGAGGAATGGGACTGAATCATAAAATTTGCCTAAATCTGGATGGAAAGCAGAAAGGCCGAGCTGGACTTTGGAAGGGAGGCACTGGAAGGGTGCTGTGAGAGCTCTGGGGACAAAATTCCCAGTGCAGGAGGAGGTTGGAATGAGGAATTCTGGAAAAGCTGAGTGGGTGGGAAGGACCCACCAAGCAGCAGAGAGGTTTTTGCTCAGCTCTGTTCTCTCTACACAAACTCTTAGTTCTGGTTTCTCTCACCCCTTATGCGAAATTTCCTATTAAAGAATAAATTTGCAGGGAATCAAGGCCTTTGTTTTACTGGAATCTCTCTCTCAGTGGCTGCTGTTTATCCTTTGCAGGAGTGATAATCCTGTCTTTGTCACCAGCATCGTTTTGCCACAACCCAATGCAATGTCACAAATGAGATTATGACTTCCCAAAAAAACAAACATCTGGGTCCAATGAATCCCCACGGAACAAAGGGCCTGTTCTCATGCAGATCAGTTCAGTAATAAAAATTAAGAAAAACCCATAAATCCTCCAGAAATACACAGTAATGGATGAGCAGAATTCCCTGTGGATAAAGGGAATTGTCATTGTATGTTCCCATGCCACATCAGCCGGGAGATTTCAAAAGAACAGATCTATTTGCAATGAAAGGTATCCATTTTAAAGGAATTTAAGCCTTTTATTTGTGACTGCTGCCAAAAGCTTTGTGTCCTATGACAGCCATTTCCACTGAGCTTGATCAATTTGCATACAAAACTAATTGAAAAGAACACATTTGGAGGGTATTGTTTGTTAGAAAATAATAATGATAAAAATAATCTTTAAAAATTACCATGGAATAGAAACATTCTGATGGAAATCCAAAATGTGAATCTTAACAATTTTTTTTGTGATTTCTACTAAACAGATATCCCTAAAATAAACCACATTTTAGTTTTAAAAAGGATTAAGAAATGTTTCCTTGGTATTTTTAAGGTGATTATTATGAAAGGGAACGGAAAAAGTTCCAGGACCTCACCACCCTCACAGGGAAGAATTTCTTCCTAATATCCCATCTAAATCTATCCATCATCTTCATCATTAAGGAATGCACATTTCTATAGATTGGATTTACAGTTTGTGCACACTTTTCCAAAGTTTCCACCAGATCAGACACAAACCCAGTACACAGGACATGAAAATTCAAGTTTTTTTGGGGAGAGGTTTTCACTGAGCTCCTTGTGATCAGACAAACCTGAATTTTGCATTTATTGGGAATGCTCCCAATATTTTCTGCGACACAGCTCGAGCTCGGGTTCCTTCCCAGGAGCAGTGGGGATGAAAAGTGGTCTCAAACAGGGATCAGTCCAGCTAAAAATCCCTCCCCATCCCCTGCAAGACGTGCCAGTTCCCAGCCTGAACACGCACATGGAGTCACAGAACCATTTAGGGTGGAAATGACCTTTAAGATCATCAAGTCCAACCACTGCCAAGCCCCCATGAAACCAGGTCCCCAAGTGCCACCTTCCCAGATCTTCCAAACACCCAGCTCGGGGTGCTGGTGATCCCTGATCAGTGTGAGCTGGAGCAGAGGCCGGACAGAAGGAGAGGAATAAAGCAGGGATTTATGGCAAGGCCTTCCAAGGGCACAGCCTGGCAATGCCAGAGCCCGGCTGCAGCCCTGCCAGGATGGGCCTCGAGATGGGCACAGAAAAGGGGCCTGGGCACGGGGTTTCACACTTGGAGAAGTTCTGCTCCATTGGCATCTGGAGCTGAACTGGCCAATTAATCACTTCCAATGATGAAGTTCCATCCTCCTTGCTCGGCCTCCTCTTTTTGATGTTTTGGTGCTTTTGGGTTTCCTGAGGTTGGGAATGATTGTCCTTGAATGTTGAGCTGGAGAGAATTGTTGTGTCTGAGTGCCCTGTGAGGAGAACTCAGTAACACTGAATATGGAGCTGAGAGCTGCACACTAAAGAAGAACAGAAAAAAACCTTAAAATTTAAGGCATAATTTCCCCCCTTTAGAGGCTTGACAAGGCCTCTACCTTGTCGAGTCTCTATTCTAAATGTCTACTAACAATAGGTATTTAATAACAGATAAGTATCTAACAATAATAAACAACTAACAATAATAAACATCTACAAGAAAAAACATCTAATAATAAGTAAGTACTTAACAATAAACAAGCATCTAATAACAGTAAAGGCATCAGTGGAACAACCCAAATCCACAAATCGCGTGGGAAGTTGGCCGATTTCTCCCCAGTAAAAAAGGCTGAGTGTAAAACAATCGTGTGTGCAGTGAGTTTACAAGCTTGTATCCAGCATTTACCAGCCTGCAAGAACATCTGAAGGAGCAGAGTCCTTTCTAATCAGCTCGCCCTGGAATGTGCTCACAACAACGTTCTCTTCCCTCACTTTGACAATTCTCATTAAGGGCTGCCTTCCGTGCACCTCCATGTGGAAAGGCTGATGTGAGCTGCATGCTGATCCACGCAGCGACAGCTCACTGCAGGCTGCAGCGCTGAAATCCAGCCCAAATGTTTTGGAAAGAGAGGGAAGAGCATTTCCAGAAGCTTTACGGAGAAAGGGAAACGGAATTGGGATACACGAGCTGCAGAGATGGACTCAGGAACATGGGAACAGCGTCCTGCAGCTCCCACTTCCTTCTGTCTGAAAATCTGCCTTTTTCAAGCAAAGCTTTCAGCATTAAAAAGGAAGTTTGGAGGTATTTTTTTCTTAATATCCACTCTCACTAATCTCACTAATATATTAATGTCTAATTACCTACCAGCTATTCTCAAAAGATTCCACAAATCCCAAAGGTCCAGCTGTGACTTCAGAGGTTAAGTCAGGAAAAGCAGGCACATGGCAGCTCCTACTGCTTTATGCTGACTGGGAATTTGGCCACAATTTAAAGTTTTCACTAAGCAGGTCTGAGTTTTGGGTATTTCTCTACAGAGAACAGTTATTTGGCAGAACAGAGCCCTGATGAATGAATCCATAGAGGAAGAATAGTAGCTCTGGAAGGTAAGGAGATAGTTCCATCAAATATTTCCGTTGACTAAACGTCTTTTTAATGAATAAGAGCAATTAAGTGTTACTCTGACCTGCTCTGCTTCTTTTTTTTTTTTTTTGTTAAGAGACTAATGTATTTTATGAATAATTTTGTTTTCTTTTTAACTGCACGTGAAATCTTCGTTTGCCGTTTCAGTGCTGTGCAAGACAGCACACAGATCTGACAAGTCTTGATTTGACAGAAAATACTGTTTTCTCAAGACCAACATACCCACAAACATAGATTATGTTCGGGAAATCCCTCATCAAAACTGTTCCAAGCAACAACACATCTGTTCTTATTTACAGACATAAAAAGATGCAGCTCCCAATCAACAAACAGAGTCATTAATTCTGATTTACTCTTTGCAGGCTCCAGAAGTGTTTTAGAGGCCACCCCCTCCCCATACACACAAACTCTCCCCCCTTCATTGTTTCAGAAAACCTTCAGCTCTGGTTGGAGAAATACCTTGGCCAAGATCTTCTTGCTGATATTCTCACCTCAGTAAGTGAAGATATTGTTTATGCCTTTGAATTCAGTCTGGTTTGCTTTTTAAAGTGGGTTTTGTTGTTTTGGTTTTTTTTTGGTGTAAACAATTAATTGAGGGGGTTCAAACCATGGATTAATGGCTCCTCCAATTATGTCACAGCTTTGTGCAACTTGAAAGTGTTCCCAGAAGAGCCAAGCAGATTTCACTGCCCAGAGCATTTGCACAGCTTCATCTCTAGCCTTGACCCCAAATGCTAAGTGCCACAAACTCCCTCTGGGTATGAAACATGAAAAACTTTGTCTTTTGAAACAGCTGAGGGAATTTATTTTCATGCTTGGGAGATGATCAGGATATCCCTGGCTCGGAATCTGGATGAGCCATTGCTTGTGAAGAGCTTTGTGATATTTTTAATGACCACCAATGATCAATGACTGTTCTGCTCCAAGGAACAGCCACAACTCCCTGCTGCCCATTCCTGACTGACCCAGCACAATCCTACACAGATGGCAGGAGGGAGGAAAAGGTGAAATAGGACAGTCAAAAATCATTCAGGTTGGAAAAAAAAAAAAACCCTAAAATTCTAGAGTCCAAATGTCAACCCAGCAGCACCAGGACGTTCACCACTAACCCATGTCCTCAAGTGTCATAATCAGATATTTTTTGAACAATTCCAGAGGTGGGGACTCCACCACTTCCCTGGGCAGCCTGTTCCAGAGCTCAACAACATTTTTCATGAAGAATTTTTACCTAATATCCAACCTGAGCCTTCCCTGACAGAACTTGAGGCAGTTTTCTCTTGTCCTGTCACTTGGAAAAAGCACTGACTGCCCCCTCACTCCAACCTCCTGTCAGGCAGGTGTAGAGGTCACACATTTGTGACCTTGTTTTCCCACCAGTGACAGAAAGAATCCTTGGATCAGGCAGTTCAAAGTGTTTTAGAGATGCAGACAGTGAAGAATCAAAATAAACACAATTAATAATGGTCATAGAGAAGGTGTGACTGTTCCACATGTTTGGAAAGGCAAGACGCAGGCCCCTGCCCCATTAATTGGGCACGTTTTTAAGTCTGAGCCAGCTTTAACCCCTCAAAACCTTGCATGGCTCCACATCAAGAGGAAGCAAAGAGCTTTACAATCCCAGTGGGAAGAGAAGTTGGGAATTTTCAGAGCCTGGAGGCTGCAAAGAAGCTGAACAAGTGCTTGGATTCATTAGACAGATGCAGCCTCCCCAGAGACAGCCCTGCATGGGAGAGCAGCAGGTCACAGACTGACAGGGGAATGACTCAAATGCACTTTAAAATATGTAAATATTTGGGAGACTGGCAGGTTGGGAAAAATATTTACCATAAACAGGAGGAGGAATTAAGCAGCGTGCCTGGAATGGTACCACAGCTTGCTGAGCTGGAGAGAAGGTGTTTAATGCTGGTGAGACACCTCTGGTATTGCTCTGCTCATCTCCTTGAGGTTCTTACTGATGCCTTAGGAGTTTAGCTTTTATATTTTTCATATATTTTTTATCCTGCAGTTCTTTAGTGTAGAGCTCTAAACTCCACACACAGTGTCAGCTGCTGCTTTCCCATTTGGCTCAGACACAACAATTCCTCTCCAGGCCTGGCAATCAAGGACACCTCACTGTCTCAGGCCCCCAAAAATGGAAACAAAAGTGAGTTGGGGGGAGCAAACTTGGGGTAAATGACTTCATTCCCTGCAGCTGTAATTGCAAGATTAACCCCCAATGTGCAAATGGCCCAAACTTATAAAAGTGTGAAAACCCGTGACCCTGTGTCCATTTTTGGGTGCAGCCCCTGGGGGCTTTGTCTGCCCTAAATGTACCTGAAGGCCCTTCAGTAAATAAAACTGCTTTTTAATCTCTTAATTTTGTCTAACCTCTGTTTTTAGGTAACCCCAAAAAGGCATCCCTGCAGAACCCAAGGGTTTTACCATCAGTTCACTCCGCCTTGGCACCATTTTATCCCAATCCAAGGTCAAGGCATTCCCAGCAAATCCCTCACTCTGTTTTTTCCAAGTGTGAAATTTCTGGCTAGGAACACATCAAGGCTTTTTGACAGCCCCTCCCTTCCTCCCTCCTCTCCCAGCCCTCCAGAACAAGAACCTGACACAGCTCACGTTGGCACTGGAGCTGCCGGGAAGGCACCTGGGCATTGTGAGGATTCATGCTCAGTGCCTTCCTGTAATTGGTGGGAATGTGCTCCCTGCATATTGATGATGTCTTACCTGCAGAGGAGATGGGTGGCATGAAGTAAAATATTTTTGGATGATCAAGAGGAAAAATGAGGAGGAGAAATGTAAGGAAAGATCCTTTCAGCTGTCTATCATCGTGAAAACGTTGGTGAGTGGTAGCAGCAGTTTCTGCTCCAATACAGACCCCAGGTAACTCTGCGGGGATGGCTCTAATTTCAAGGTTTTCTCATTAGTATGGCTGTGACAATGATGGGCAGTGTCCCCAGCATATAAAATACAAGAAATAGGACTTAAAGACCAGATTTGCCTGATTTCCGTGACCTCTTACATTCCGCCTCACATTTCTACCTGAATTGCTTAGTCTAATCTAATAAAACAAACAATATTGGAACAGATTTACCATTTTTGTCCTTTTTAGGGAGATATTAAGCTGCAAAGTACTGCTGCTGGCCTTTAATAGAAGGTGAAAATGCTGTAAACAACATTCAGCCCACTGCAAGACAGAGGAGAACTTAACTAGCTGGCTCAGCTCTTCTGGAATGAAGAGTGAGTTAACTAATCTGGCATATTGAGCTCTTTAATAGATACATATTTCTTTTTTGAGGTATTAGGCACCTAGATACTAGGAAGAAATCCTTCCCTGTGAGGGTGGTGAGGCCCTGGCAGTGGCCCAGGCCAGCCTGGAAGGGGTTTGGAGCACCCTGGGACAGCAGGAGGTTTCCCTGCCCATGGCAGGGGTGGAATGGGATGGGATTTAAGGTTATTCCAGCCCAAACCCCTCTGTGATTCTGTGATGATTTAATGAGACAGCCATTGCCTCCAAAGCTGCTTCTTTTGTCCTGCTGGGAAGCTGGAATGCTGTAGGTAGTGAACACTGTGAGCTTTTATGAGAGGATAACTAGGAAACAGCTTTTATTATTCCAATAAATACCATTTGCATTCAGACAGCACTAAATAATGTCCACAAACACACAAAAATAGAGTCACTGGCTGAGAGAGCTTGCAGTGGAAAAGACAAGTTTTATTTACTTTTTAGAAACCTTTTAGTTCCTTAAAGCAGCAAAATATGATTTCGTAATTATTACCTTATGCTGTCCTGACATTTACATTACCATACAGTGCTGAAAGCCAGAAAATACCAACTGTTCTGCAGAGGATTTTGTTCTCTGCAGGGTAAAAAAATCTATTAACTGCATTCTGACCTGTATATATATTATAAAAAAAATACACTGGTGGATTGCAGGATTGGGAGAGCTTGGAGGCTGAATTCTATGTGGGGTTGCATAGTGTGGATCAATAAATGATGGTGGATTGGGAAAATTAAAGGGATTTTATGAAGTCCTCTGTTCCAGGGACAGGTGCCCTGCACTCAGGAACTGGGCTGAAAAGGGGATGGGAAAATGTAACAAAATTCAAGACACATTCCTGTTTTCCTGTATTTATTCATGCAAAGGTCTGAGCACTCCTGGAAATGTGTGGAGATCTGTATAATGACCCCAAAAATTTGCAGTGTTCCATATTAGAATCACTGCCTGAGATGTAGATCCTATGCCAGTGAAACAGGATGATAAGGTGGGAATTAGAGACTGGGACTCAATCCAGCCCCCCTGAATCCCAAGCAAGGTCTCACTTCCAAGGGTCACCCAGAGCCCCATTCCTGCACAGAGATTTCATCAATCCCTCCCACCTCTCTCAGCCTCCACTGCTCACACCAGTGACATTTAGCAGGGATTGGGAAGGGCTTAGAGCAGCACTCACTTTTCCAATTCTCCCTGGACTGATGAGCGGCTCCTGTAAAAGGTTAAATCCTCACTTTTCCTGCCCCTCAGAACTGCAGCATTTCCCAATCAAAGCTGTGCTCTGAGCACGGAGCACTCAGAGGAGAAGGGCGTGAGCAGCAAAGGGACGTTCCCCGAAGCCCAACCACCTTTAACGCCCTCTGCCTTGAGCCTGGTGCTCCCTCCTTAAACCCTCATCCTCAGCAAGTGAGCATGGAACAAGGATGGAACAGGGATGGAACAAGGATGGACCAGCGATGAAACAGGGATGGACCAGGGATGGAACAAGGATGGACCAGCGATGGAACAGGGATACAACAGGGATGGAAGAGGGATGGAACAAGGATGGAACAAGGGTGGAACAGGGATGGAACAGGGATAGAACAGCAATGGAACAAGGATGGAACAAGGATGGAACAAGGATGGAACAGGGTGGAACAGGGGTGGGCCAGGGGTGGAACAAGGATGGACCAGGGATGGAACAAGGATGGAACAGGGATGGAACAAGGATGGAACAGCAATGGAACTGGGTTGGACCAGGGATGGACCAGGGATGGACCAGGGATGGACCAGGGATGGACCAAGGATGGACCAGGGATGGAACAGGGATAGAACAGCAATGGAACAAGGATGGAACAAGGATGGAACAGGGTGGAACAGGGGTGGGCCAGGGGTGGAACAAGGATGGACCAGGGATGGAACAAGGATGGAACAAGGATGGAACAGGGATGGACCAAGGATGGAACAGCAATGGAACAGGGTTGGACCAGGGATGGACCAGGGATGGACCAAGGATGGACCAGGGATGGAACAGGGGTGGAACAGGGGTG
>WEKY01002687.1:25469-37767 GCA_013390045.1 Picathartes gymnocephalus
GATGGAACAAGGATGGAACGGCAATGGAACAAGGATGGAACAAGGATGGAACAAGGATGGAACAAGGATGGAACGGCAATGGAACAAGGATGGAACAAGGGTGGAACAGGATGGAACAGGTCAGTCCCATGCTGTCTCTCAGCTTTGCCCACACCTTCACTGATGGATGGCACAGGGTGGGTGCTAGCACCAATTAATTCATTTCTCAGCTGATGATGGGGGCCCAAATACCCACAGGGCAACCACTGAGCTCTCCAGAGGACTATTCCTTATGGCCAGAAAATGGGAAGAACTGGGACAGAGAAGCTGTGGCTGCCTCTGGAAGTGCCCAAGGCCAGGTTGGACGGGGTTTGGAGCACCCTGGGACAGTGGAAGGTGGCACAGGATGGAAATGGATGATCCTGAAGGTCCCTCCCAACCCAAAGATTCCATGAGGAGTCCTTCCATGCACTGGAGAAGTGGCAGTCAGCAGAGATGGGAGGAGGCCTTGGCCAGGCAGTGGCTGTTCCAGCAGCCTGGGAAGCTCCATGGCAGCAGCTCTGGATGAGGGATGCATTTCTGTATTCCACACCCTCCGCGGGAAGGAAGAGCTGGGCCAGGATTTTGTTCCCTACTGATAAATCCCTGACAGATTAAAGCTGCCACTGCCTCCATCCTGGTCCTCCTGTCACGAGGAAGGGCAAGGTTGGACCTCCGTGTCCTCGGCACCAAATGTGGCCAGGCGATGTGTGGCAGTTATCTCTAAATTAGAAAATAATTTAAAGCTGCAATCCCGACACTCCAGCATGCCCTGGAGAGGCCAGCACAGCCTCGTTACAGATAAAAATCACAAATTAAGGTGTCTCCTCTCATTGACTGAAGAGTTTCCTTCAGAGATAGTTCACAACAGAAACCTAATTTTTGTGCTCTGAAATTTTCTGCGAAGGAGCCCTGTCCCCCTTCCCATCACTGTCTGCTCTGGCAGCAGTGGGAAATTATCCACGTTATCCACATCAAGCATCTCAGGACATCAGATTTGCTTGTCCTCTTTGTTTCTGGATTAATTATGAGTTGGATGGTCAGAACACTAAATTTTGATGCTCCACTGTTTCCACAGCACCTCGGTGTGAGAGAAATTACTTCATTTCTAATTTAGAAGCAAGGCAAAACTTTCTGAAAACAAGGATAAATGGAATTTTCCTAAACTTTAAATCCCTAAATATACAGAGAAAATACCACTTCACAGGTAAAGATGATTTATGTAATTAAAAATACTCATGTACTATTAATAATCTTAATTTGCATGAGTATTAGGTCATTTTTATGTAATTAGCTGAAGCGGAAGGGTTTTTTTGTCAATTAAACTAATTGTTTTTCACACTAGGTGTAGACTGAATATTGATCTTTTTTATTCAGCTCACTTACATAAGCAAATGAGATCTAATTGCATCCTTACCACATCATTACTCAGTTATTGTAAATTACAGAACATAGATTCTCTCACACAATAACACTTTCTTTGTGCTATTGCTGTTGAAGAGATGCTGCTTAATTTGGGAACTTCAAACTCTGTTTTCCATCTGTCGATTTAGGACAAATTTGCATTGTAGAGTTTTTCTCCTTAGTAGTTAAGATAACGTTCAGGCAGAGTTTTAGAAGGAAATGCCCAAAAAAGCACCTGTGCCTTTCAAAAAGCACTCAGAAGAGAGATCAGTCAAACAGTGACAGCTCCCAAATACAAATAATGACAGGACTTTATTAAATTCAGTAACGTTAATCTCAACTTTGCAAAGAATTTGTGCTTTTGGCTTAAGGAAGGTTCAAAAAAACCAAGGATTTTCATGGGTTTAGTTGTGAGATTTTTGCTTTTGTTGATTTATTTTTGTTGTTGGTTTTTTATGGGGTTTTTTTTGTTTGTTTGTTTGTTTTTTAATGCCCTTACATTGGGGCAAGGGAGTCAAAATTATTTGTCACGTTTTACCTGTGGCAAATTCCAGACTCTCAATAACTTTATTGGATATTCCACTCCACACTGGCTGTTTTTATTATGATGGGATAGAAAAATGATAAACCCTGCCAATCCCCCACCTTGTCCCCAGCCCAGAGCTCTGAGTGCCACATCCAGACCTTCCTTGGACACCTCCAGGGATAGGGACTTCAAACTTCCCTGGGCAACCCCTTCCAATGCTTTCCATGAAGAAATTCCTCCTGATATCCAACCTGGGCCTTCCCTGGCACAGCTTGAGCCCCTACCAGGACATTTTCCCTTCGAGCTGCTGTGCTGGAGCTGAAACAGCCCCAGTAAACCCTCAGTGCTTATTCAACCATGGGGTTAATTTGTGCATTCTACCCAAAATAAAGAACCCTTCAAGAATTTGTTGTCCCAGCAGAATTCTGAACGTTTTTGCAAAGAAAATCATGGCAGCGTTCCTGCTGCAAGTCAGGCTGGGAGAAATGCTCCTGAAGAGAAGTCACCGGGAACAACAATGTGCCTTGATGCTGTACAAATTGCTTCCCTTAAAAAGTAAGAAATGAACAGTACTTAGGCTTGATAGATTGTTTGTTCTCCTCACTTGTTAAAATTCTCTGGTGCTGAAGCTGGGCCATATGGAGCAGAGCTGTTGGTGTCAGAACCCAGATGCCAGCTGCCTACATTCTTCTAGCAACTGCATCTGGATTTCTCAGCGCTCCGGATTCAGAATGAAAAGCAAAAAGAAAAAAAATGCTAATTTCCAAAAAGAAAACACTTTTGCCCCCCACCCAAAAAGAAAAAAAAAAAAAAGAAGCTCCAGTCCACGAAAGTGGAGGCAAAAGGATTTCCACACAGCTGTCTGCCTGCTGAACTGCCTTTACCCATCCCATGGCCAGAACTCGCCCAGTGCAACTGGGAGGTGGAATACATTCACAGTGGCACGGCCAGAGAGGGTTTAGGGCAGTGCATTTGTTGCTCAGTGAAGTGGAGCTCCCAGCACTTGCAGAGTCAGGGAGAGAAGCTTAGCTGGCAAGCAGGAACTTGCTAAACCACTATAAAACAGTCGTGTTCAATCTTGTACCACGAGCCTACACAACAAGGGGGGGTGGAAAGAAAAAAAAAAACCCTGAAGAACAAACAGTCTACCAACAGCTAAATTTAACCACCTCAGCAGGCTCAGAGCTGGGGAAAACACACCTCCCATGAGCACAGTGCATCTGGTCCAGTGACCGAAAAAAAAAGCTTTTTTCACATGTTCCCTAAGAAATGGGAACATCTGATTTTAGGGTCTTGGTCTGGATCTGCTGATTCTCAAGAGGGCAAAGAAAGTCTTCAATATCCCCAACTGAAACACACACAGAAAGCAAGAGGACAAGAGGAAATGGCCTCAAGTTGAGCCAGAGGAGGTTTTGATTGGATATTTGGGAAAAATTCTTCACTGAAGGGGTGGTCAGGGCAGTGGTGGAGTCACATCCCTGGAAGTGCCCAAGCAAAATGTGGATGTGGTACTTAGGGCCATGGTCCAATGGTAATTTAATGATTGAACTCAATCTTAAAGGGCTTTTCCAACCTTAATGATTCCCAGATCTAAAAATTCATTCCGATATTTAAGCCTATCCTGTAGAAATGTAACATTTCTTTAGAAGAGTGAGAACCACCGTCAAACCCAGCCTGATAGAACAGACTGTCAACGAGCTGCAAATATTCTAAAACATCTCGAATTTATCTGTACACTTGCGACAGCAGTTGTACAATTTTACTTCTGTTTAATCAGAAGCAGAAATTAAGGTGGTAACAGTCCCTTATATACGGGGAATTTTTCAGCCTTCTCGAGGCACAAAGTCCACAGGGCAAAGGCCACGGTGCAGAGCAGAAGGCCACATATTAATTTAAAAATAGCCCTTTATCCAGCAGCTTCAGGTGCACAATAACACGTTCAGTTTTCACTGGGGATTGCAGCGCTTGGGTTAGATACAATTCACATCAACATAATACCTGTTCTGTTCCACAGCAGAGGGAGGAAGAGTCCTTTGTTCGCAATACACAAAAGCACTGAAGTCACACCCAGCCCCACAGGACAAAGTTTGGAAGCTCCTCTCAAATACTGCACCAAGAGAGACTTGGAGACACAAAATATCTGCTTGGAGGGATCAATGGATACCGGGAAAAATAGAATTAATTAGCATCTGGTAGGTCATAAGTGAGATTTACTTCTTGATCTACCCCTGAGACATCCAACTTGTAACATATTCTTAATTTATACTCTGCCCAGGAGTTTCTGACTATGTCCCTGCTTTGAATTTTATTTTTTAAGACTCAAATATTGCTATCCTATAGGTACAGAAACCAACAGCAGCCATTTCACTACAGGCAGCTTAGCCAGCTACAAGATTTTAAGTTCTGGCACATTAATTTCTGTTTATTCATCATTATTTTGCTCCACAAGGTGGTGATTTTGCATATTTGAGAGCCCAGGATGAAAACACATCTCAAGCCCAGCCTGACACTCAGCAGGGACTGTGAGCAGACTGAAATCCTGTTCCTCCTTGCCTTGAGCTACAGTTTCAAATACCTTTCTACATATTCCCAGACTGTTAAGTGGAGAAGTTTCCTTTGAAATCTGCAGCCCCTTTACCTTTTCCTTACGCAGAAAGAACAAACTCTGGGTACTGTTTGCTGCTTTGGTTTCAGGCACACTGGAATAATGAACAGAGAGAGCAAAAGCAATATCCAAAAAATAGGTGTAATATACATTTGGGATCATCTCTGAGCAGCTGATATTGGTTATAGGGAATTAATCTTCAGAAATATTTGTAGAAAATCCTGTGATATTTATTTGTACCACCATAAATAAAGGTATAACACCATTACCACTGTTCAATTATTGGTGTAAATTAGAAATTAAGTAATAATGATTTAAACCAGAATTAAAGCACTCTATCCTTTTACTTCTCATACATTTTAAGGCTGAACATTCTGATCTGGAAACTCCTACAGAAGTGAAAACCTCAATCCATACTCCTCCAGCATCTTTATATTCACCTCCCCTAGAGTTAACACACTGAAAGGGTATCAATTTTACGAATTAAAAATATTTATTCCTGAAGTATTTTTAACCAGCTGTTGACAAAGTACTGCGACACAGCAAATGGGCAAATATCTCAAAAATAATTTCTTCCTTGAACAATTTCCTCTGCACACACAAAATTTTTTTCTAGCACCAGGAGGAATCCCAGTGCAGTCAATTAACACACGGCTGCTCACGGGTAGAAAACCCAGCCCTTCATGAATCAGCTTTTGCAATTTTCTTTTTGTTCTCTGAACAAAAGCAGAAATGTGAAGGAATGGAGAATGTCAGAGTCTGGAAAACAGCGGGAACATTCTTGTTTATGCAACAGGTTGAAGTTTCAGCAGGATAGTCTTTCCTGAAGTGTCTCATTTTAACGATCAGCAAGTAAAACATCAAAAGAATTTCCAACTATCCCTTGCTTTTATTAACATAAAAACAGCACCCTGTTTTCCAGAAAGTTTTGTTAATATCTAGAGGTTTTTAGTGACTTAATACTCAAACTGATATTTCCCTTGAGGGACCAACAGAGTCTGTCTTTTTTGGCTTTTCTGAGCAACCTGGTCTAGTGGGAGGTGACCCTTCCCATGGTGGGGGATTGGAATGAGATTTTCTTTAAGGTCCCTTCCAACCCAAACCATTCCAGGATTCCATGATGATGCCATGAATAAGAATATTCACATTTGCACTGTGCTAGATAATTTTCTAACATTTATTTACACTGGATGAGGTATTTGCACAAAATCATTACCATCTCACAGCACAAAGCTCCCTCACCATCCCCAAGTCTCTCCATTTCTCTGAGCAGAGCAAACTAAAAATGCTCCAACTCCAAGAACTTCAATTTGGGTTGACTTCAAGCCTAGCTAAATTTTGAAAGGCCCTGGTTAATTGAATCATCATCTACAAAACTCTTTCTTATTCCAGCAGTATGCCTGGAGAAGAAGCAACTCCTGGCTGACTTTATAGAACAAATTCACTCTATAATATTCCTGTACTCAACCCTCCGAGGATGTTGCTGGGCATAATTTCATTCCAAACCTCACATCCTGCACTTCCCACAGCTCCGTGGATGGAACAGAAGGATGATACACAACCAAGAACAATTTATTTGCTACTTTTGGGAAGAATCATTTGTCTTTTCTTTAGGGCTGGCATGAAGGTGCTCAAACGTGCACACACCGCAGTGTCACGCATTAAAACCCAGCTCCACAAATGACCTTTTCAAAGGAAAGGCTCTTTGCAGCTCCCCTCGTGCTCTCAGCCTGATCCAAAGCCTGTTTAAAGCTTCCTGTGATGCCTTAAGTTTTAAGATTTTTTTTCTTTTTCTGTTCTGCTCACAGGGCAGTCAGACACAACAATTCTCTCCAGCTCAACATTCCAGGACAATCCTTCCCAAACTCAGGAAACCCAAAAGCACCAACAAGGTAAAAAAGAGGAGGCCAAGCAAGGAGGATGGAACTTCATCATTCCAAGCGATTAATTGGACAGTGAACCTCAATGTGCCAATGGAGCAGAACTTCTCCAAGTGTGAAACCCCGTGCCCAGGCCCCTTTTCTGTGCCCATCTCGAGGCCCATCCTGGCAGGGCTGCAGCCGGGCTCTGGCATTGCCAGGCTGTGCCCTTGGAAGGCCTTGCCATAAATCCCTGCTTTATTCCTCTCGTTCTGTCCGGCCTCTGCTCCAGCTCACACTGATCAGGGATCACCTGCTGGCCTTGAACCATGCTCAGCCTTTTTGGAAAGCCTTGCCAAGTGCCTCCAGCTGCTGCTGGAATCTCCAGGAGCTGCAGGCACTCGCCTCAATCCCGTTCTGCAGGAATGTTTGTGTCCCCTGCTGTGACTCCCTTGCCTTCTGCAGCTGCTCCTCCAAGAAATCCCTCCCAGAGGAACATCCTGGCTCTGGGAATCAACCGGCTGCCCCTTCCTCCAGTAGTTGTTCAATTTAGGATCATTCTTTGTTCCTGGAAGACGAGAAATTCCTTTGCTCTTCTTGCTTTCTATAACGTATGTGTGTGTTATTACAACACCTTCCCTGTACCATCATGTTATTTTATATATATATTATAAAATATGGCATCACATTTAATCCAAAGGTTTAGAAACTCATTTGGTTTATGGAAAAATCTCACTTTTGATGAGGGAGAAAAAAATCCACCAAGTGGCTTTTTTTTCCAAAGACATACCTTTCACGATTCCCCTCTTTTCCACTTGATATTACACTTACACTTGAATATAGATTAAGAATTAAAAGTGAAATGAACCCAGTAAAAAATTTACCTGCAGATAACAAGCTCAGACAAAAAGAGAACTTCATTGGCTTTTTTTTTCTTCCCCGTGTCTTGCTCCTTTTTCAATTTTAAAAAGTGAAATCTCCTGGAATGGTTTTTACAGTCTTTATGACTTCTTTAATGAGTCTTCTGTGTGATAAAAAGTACAATTAAAAACTATAGTTCCCTCAGTTAATTCAGATTCTCTCCTTGTGTCACTAGCACGATCGGCTTTATAATCCAGGTGATACACCTTTTCTCAGGCCCATAATTAGGTCCCTAAAAGTTCCCTAAGGTCTTAATTTCAGGTCCATCTTCTCTAAAAGATTATTTGCAAGAGAGATGTCAGCTTTTCGAGGTAGAACACTGACAGTCTGTTGTGTTTCAGTGATTGAATGAGCAAAATCACTCATGTTTGAGCACTCGGTTGTGAGGGAAGATCATGGATGGCTGGAGCTGTGTCAGGGCAGGTTTGGGCTGGATTTTAGGGAAAGGTTCTTCCCCCAGAGGGTGCTGGGCACTGCCCAGGCTCCCAAGGGAATGGACACGGCCCCTGAGCCTGCCAGAGCTCCAGGAACCTTTGGAAAACCCTCCCAGGGATGCCCAGGGTGGGATTGTTGGGGGGTCTGCCAGGAGCTGGGATGATCCTTGAGGGTTCCTTCTGACTCAGGATGTTCTGGGATTCACACTTTTGGTCTGGAGGTTACATGAGTTTCACGCCTCACATGGGGCTTGCAGTCAGACAACTTCGCACCGCCGGGCTGTGCAGGGAAAAGTTATTGAACAGTTATTCAGTTATTGAGATGTTAAGTCTCCAAAGATGGCAAAGCTATTTTAGGACGTTATTTGAAGGAAGAATCCCTGGAGTAGAGCAGCACAGGTCACCTCAGAAACTACAGGGGAAGGAATTCAGGCTCAAAGCAGCTGCTCCCCTAATAATGAGACTCCTTCCATCACAGTGAGTTGTAGTCAGACAAGGGATGTAAAACTGCTCAACTTTATATTAGAGAGTAACCAGAGAGCTGGAGAGGGAGTGTGCAAGGCCAGGCTGGATGGGATGTTGAGAGTGGAAGGTGACCCTGATGGTCTGGAAGGTCCCTTCCACACAAACCACTCCGTGATTCCATGAAGAGTCCAAGGGAACTCCAAGATAACTGAAGTGAGTGCCCATCACCCCAGAGCAAAGCCCAGGTGAGGACCAGAGCCGTGGCCAAGTTTAGCTGCAGATTTTGCCTCGGCCTCCCCTCAGATCATGGTGGGCCCCGTTGACACTTTGACAGCTTTGCTCACTCCTGAGCAAATCCTTGCCTTCCTTAAGCAGGAGATGAGAAGGAACTGAAATCCTGAGGGTGTGCCTTGGAGGGCTGCCAGACCACTGCTTGCCAGTAGATGCTGAGCTCCTTAGAATAACAAACACTTTGTAATTTCAGCTTTACAGAGGCTTTTATCTTCTCTCAATGCCTGCACCGTACCTTCACCGTCTTTCTCATTAGAGCCCCTTCCTTCTGTCTTCAGTCCTGACTTTCCTTACACTGTTTGCACTTCTTTATTCTTGTTCTCTATCCATGTATCAAAACTGTTCTGTTGAAGAGCAAATGTCTGAGAGTGAAGGGTTTTGAGCATCAAAAAGCACGTTCCATACCCAGAAAGTGCAGCACAAAGGATTAAAAGAACTGAGTGATGCAGTGGAGATTAGAGAGAGCAGAGAATGCTAAAGACACACAAAGAGTGCAGGAAAGCTAAAATCACTTCAAACATTAATATCCTTCCTTGTCCCACATTCTACAAAAAGTGTTCTGTATCTTAAGCTTGAATCTTTTATTCTTTTTTTATTTTATTTCAAGCACTTCTCTGATAAGATGAACATCCAAACTTTTTAAAAATTAATGTTGTTATATGGATATGGGTTAAAATATATATTTCAGGAATATCATACCCTGTGAAGGCCTGCTGTTAAACCAACAGTTAGCCTGAAAAACACAATCATGGAGGTTTTAGCGCTCAAAACCATTAGAGAAGAAAAAAGGAAAGGGGCAGATGTAATCTTGGAAATGTGACGAGAGGACAAAGAAAAATTATTTGCATTTTTCTTTCTCATTTCTTAGTCAAATAGTAGAGAAAAAAGCTTTTATAGGCTCCAACCACCAGTGGATGCTGTGACACAGGGAGGGATATCCATGAGATGTCTCCTGAAGGAAAGGATGAAGGAAATGTTTAGGAAGGGACTGTGGGGCGTTTGGTTGTTGTTAGTTTGGGTTTCCTTGTGGTTTTGTTTGTAATTGTTTTTTTTTTAATTTCCTCAATAGAGTTGAAGATTTTTGTCACTTCTGTACAAGTTTCACTTAGACCTTGACTATCTGTTCCTGGTTATGATCTATCCATTACATCTACTGTGACCAAGAAGAACCTGATGAAAAGTTCTTCAACCTCATAAAAACCCCACAAAAACCAAAAACCAAACGAAAACCAAGTAAAGGGATAGGAAAGAAAATGCAACTGAGTTTATACACAACCTTGCTAAGGAACAACTTGAAATTTAAGAACTTCTAGAGAGTTCAACTGCAATTTCTACATTGACTAGAGTTTAAACCAAAGAACATGAAATGTGATGCTGGAGCAGACAGGTCCTGCCCAGAGAAGAAGGACACCCCTTGCAGTGGATCCAACTCAGTACACAACATTAATATTTTCATTGGAAACTTCTAAAGATATTTCACCTGAGATGAAGGATGAACAGTAACTCCCAAAAATGACATGTAAATACAGAAAGAATTTTTTTATTGTTGTTGTTGTTTACCTTTAATTTATCTTCTCTGCTTCTAAAAACACAGTGAGGCCATTCCCATTATTTCCTGCCATGGACCACGGCAAGGAAAATGTAATATTCCAAGCAGAACATGGGCTTCGATTGATTCATCACTTCCCTTTGCTCAGAATAAAAGGGACACATTTGTTCTCACCAGGGGAATGGGAAGGTGCCAGTTCCCCTGGCAACAACCACTGACGGACTTTTCCCTCCTTAATCATGCAAAATTCTCTGCAAATTCTTGGCAATTCGGGACAACTGCAGTGGAAGGGTTCAACTCTAAGCTTGATCACTTGAAGAAGAGTTTTTACAGTCACGAGAATTCAGGATTTGTTGCTCTCAGCCCAGTAAGGGTTAATTAAGAACCCAGTCCTGCATTTTGACTCCTTTTATTTTCACAGAATTACTAAGGTTTGAAAAGAGCTCCAAGATCACCGAGTCCAACCTTTCATGAATGCCAACATTCCCACTAAACAGCATCGTTCTCCTTTTAAACAGCCTTTAAATAGCTTTAAAATAGCCTTTAAATAGCTTTCAAGTAACAAAAAACCACACTCTAGTCAATGTTTTACCTGAGTTTATAGGACAGTAAAGTTCTGAGCTGTTTTAAATTCCTAACCCATGTCAGCACTTGTCTAATTGTCCCTTATTTCTCCTCTAAGTCTAAATAATCTGCTTTGGCAGTGGAGTTGGGGGTTGTTTAAAAGGGGTAAAACCCTGCTGAGTTGCTTTTGTGTTTTATTAAAAAGCAAAACCCAGAGGTACAAAATGTCAGTCCTACACCACAAATTCAAAAGTTTCAAGACAGATATGAGAGCCTGGAAATTGTAGCTTGTAATTAGAACTAGCAGAGACTCTTTCATCCCATTAAACATCACCTCCATCCCATTTTTCCAATATCATGTGATTATGTACTTCATTAAGGCAATTAGAGCATATTTATGAGCAGTCCCCTGTCTCTCCAAGCACGCCTGCCAACTGGGGGTAGGGGGAAATCTTATTTCCAGCTCTTCCAAAGCTTTTTCCCTCTTTCTGTACATCAAAATATTTTAATTAAATCCCTGGGTACGAGTGGATATGATTTAGAAGGCAATTCAGGTCTTTAGGCCTACACAGATGTCACTTAAAATCATCTTTGAAGGATGATTTCAGAAACAACTGAAGCGCCATTAACGGGAGTAAATTGGAGGTGCAGGAGTAACAACCTCGATTATTTTGACAGCATTCAAGTCAAACAGCAGCTACAAGGAATGTCTGCCCATTAATGCTGATCAGCATTCAGCAGAAGAGCTCATTAGGATATCAGTCAAGCTTTTTGAACTTTTTTTTCAATGAAAAAGCCTCAATACAATGAAGAATTTGCGAGATGCAGATAAAAACATGGATTTTCATAAAGCACTAAACATGTAGGAAATGAAACTGATTCACAAGGTTAAATACGTCTGCTGAGATCTTTTCGCACGTGGCTCTGCTCTATTGAATTATTTGCAAGAGGTGTTTGATGGTTCTTTCAAAACTGAATGGTGCAGCAAGCAGAATCTTGGAGTTGAGATGAAATCAAATATAAAACAAGATAAAATTCAGCTGCTGTCATGTCTCTTTGCAAATTGAAACTTGATATAGTGGTGCGAAGAGGAGAGAGTTTTTCACTGAGTTCTGAGCGGGTGACTGTGGGAGGCAGCAGGGCTCAGTCCCTCCTACAAACCCCGCACTGGGGCAGCTCCTGAGAGCTCAGGGATGATTTAGGATTTATCCCAGTGACCCATCACGACAGAAACCCTCTGACCCAGTGCTGGGGGAGAGCTGCTGCAGGCTCAGCTCTTCTGCCATCCCTCACCCAGGAAGGGAGCTCACCATTTCAGAGCGACAGGGACCTGTCTTCTCTCATCATCATCATCTCCTCACAGGATCACAGAATCTCCTGAGCTCTCCTACAGACAAGGGTGAAATAAAATCCCTTCACATCACTCCTGCTTCACAAGCACCACGGGGAAGGAAACAATACCACAGCAGAAAGCAAAAAGTGCAAGTTCTCATGGCAAAATCGACAGCCCTAAAGCACCACAGCTGCCTGGCCTGCACTGAGCTGAGCACAGCTCTGAAAGCAAACAAATCCCCGAGATCTGCAGGGCTTTCACAGAGCCACACACACAAAATTATTTTCAGGCTTTTGGGATTCCAAGAGAACTCTCTTTAGCAAGCACTC
>WEKY01002687.1:37797-99184 GCA_013390045.1 Picathartes gymnocephalus
TTTTTCCAGTAGATGCTTCCCTTTTCCCATTTTAAATCATAGCCTTTTATGCCTGTGCCTGCTGGGTCAAGTGATATGATCCATCCCTGATTTCTGTGACTGCTTAAACAACTTTCTGCATTCTCCTTAAACATGCAAAGGATAAAGGCAGTGCAAAATCTGCATATTTGTGGCATTTTGTGGCTGTGAATGTTCTGCTGACGAAACTTGGAGAAGATAATGAAAATTTTAGAGATTATATACAAGGATGCAGTTCAGGGAAGGCAGGAACTCAAAGGTAAAGGTAACCTAAGGCTTCATTGCTTATACAATTCTAATTCCTGCGTGCCATGCCTTTCCAGATATTGTCATCGGGGTCATTAATCCCAAAGGAAAACAACCAGGATACTGCTTCCTATGGCTACATTTCCTCTCATTACCTTATAAAGGAGAATTGGCAGAGTTTTTGACCTCGGGGGAATCAGAATTGTTACCCAATCGCTTTGAGAGCAGCGGAGGAAAAGCACATGGGAATACAAAGTATGGCAAAGGCTCCAATTTAACAGCGACCAAGTCTGCGAGTCCAAAACTGAAAGTGAATTCTTAAAACAGGCCCCCAAAAGGCAAACAAAACCCAGGTCAGGTCACTCACCCTCAGAACCGCTGTTCCCGGCAGGAAAGCCCAAAGCCCGACCCCTCCTGGGACACTTCAGCTGCAAATGGAGACAATGATGTCCTTGAGGAACCCGACCCCGCCACCCACCCTCCTTCCCAACCCCTAATGGGGCTGAACTTCCTTTTCACCCTCAATTTTCAGAAAACCCCCTCGGTGCGATTACAGTGCCAGGGGCTTTCCTGGAGCTGGATAATCCTGCCTTCCCCGCAGAGATCCCAACCTGCTCATGGTCACAATTCCCCTCGGTGTGATTACAGCGCCAGGGGCTTTCCTGGAGCTGGATAATCCTGCCTTCCCCGCAGAGATCCCAACCTGCTCATGGTCACAATTCCCCTCGGTGTGATTACAGCGCCAGGGGCTTTCCTGGAGCTGGATAATCCTGCCTTCCCCGCAGAGATCCCAACCTGCTCATGGTCACAATTCCCCTCGGTGTGATTACAGCGCCAGGGGCTTTCCTGGAGCTGGATAATCCTGCCTTCCCCGCAGAGATCCCAACCTGCTCATGGTCACAATTCCCCTCGGTGTGATTACAGCGCCAGGGGCTTTCCTGGAGCTGGATAATCCTGCCTTCCCCGCAGAGATCCCAACCTGCTCATGGTCACAAACCCCTCAGTGCAATTACAGCGCTGGGGGCTTTCCCATCACCGCCGTTGTCTGCTGGAGCCAAAGGAAAAGCACAGGACCAAGGACCCTTCCTCTCTCCGGTTTCCACATCACTTGGGGAAGTTTTGTGTGTAAGAGAGCAAACTGTGGAAGGTTTTGGAGGTTTCTTTCATTCTTGGAGCTCATATAAAACGATCTCCCTTTTTCGTTTGTTAATGAAGTCTTTGGGGCAGTGCTGAGGCAGATTCCTGGAGCTGCAGGTGTGAGCTGGGAAGGGAGGTGATAACACAGAGGGCTGAGCTGCAGGGAATTGCTAGAAATGCTCAGAACTGGTTCCTTGAGCAGAGCTGGGATAGTGGAGTGGCACAGGGTGCCCAGAGAAGCTGTGGCTGCCCCTGGCTCCCTGGAAGTGTCCAAGGCCACGTTGGATGGGGCTTGGAGCAGCCTGGGACACTGGGAGGTGTCCCTGCCCATGATTTGGGGTGGCACTGGATGAGCTTTAAGGTTCCTTCCAACCCAAACCATTCTGTGATCCTAACAATTTAACAGGTTTATGGAGGTGCTGTCAGTTGTATTTTCACTGCTCTGCGTTGGAACCTGCTTTATGAAAAACAACAGAAATATCAGAGGATCAGGCGAGGAAAATGCCCATTGCCCACAGCCAGGGTGCTTCACATCCCTGTGGATTGTTTCTGAACTCCAGCCTGGCAGTCTGTGCTGGAAATGAACATTTCTCTGTACAGTTTCTCAGGTAATCAGAGGAGACAAACTTCTCTCATTCCTTGCTTTTCCTTCAGCAGGAGCAGAGCAGGTGTCTGCTTTTATCTGTCAGCTCAGCCCACAGAGATGCAGCAGGTCAAGATGACACCTTTGGGGAAGGCTGGCACCAGCCTTGCCCTTCGCTTAACAACTTGCATTTCTTCTCCTATTGAGCTCTTCACTTTCAGCATCCTCTCCTTCATCTGATCTGCCTTCTTAGGCTTTTATACTCTAACTGTTGTGACAGAGGGAAAAAAAAATACAGGAAAATCAGGTTTTTGGGCTCATCTTAGTGCACGTTCAAGTGTCAACGTGTTTGCTGAGTGGTCCGTGTTGTGTTATTGAATCTCTGAATTGATTTTGGCCTGCAGCTGAGTTAAACTTCCAGGGATTCAGATGAGACAGGCAAGAAAATTTCTCTGGAAGGGAAAAAGAGAAGAATTCCCAGAGGGGAGACTCAGGGGTGGGTTGTGGAGGCAGGGTCGGGCTCACAGCTCACCCTGGGGCTCATCTCTGCAGCTGGAGCTTTTTGGGAAGGACAGATCCCATGATCACCCTCAGTCCCAACATCACCACGGGTCAGGATGGAAGTGACATATCTAGTGCAACCCAAAAAGAGAGAAAAAAACCCAACCAAATAAACATGAAACAACTTTTTTCCCTAAATCTTCACAAAATCTATCAAGAAACAATAAGAACTTTCTCTGCTAGAAAATCTAGAGCAGCGTAACTCTCACTTAAGCAGTAAATTTCCTAAATACCTTAAAACAGAGAATGGCACCAAGATTGCCTGCAAATCAGCTGGCACTTTGTAGAATATCTGTTTTTCCAAGAGCTCAGGCTATTAATCTGCTGGTTAGTTAGCAGCTTATCTCATTCTTATCTCCAAAACACTCTCCAAACCTGTCTGTAACATTTAACTTCTCTAATCACTGGGGGTTTCAAGGGTCAAATCCAGGCAGAGATAACAGCTGCCAAGTGCCGCGTCACACCACAATTCAAGGTGAAAACGGCTTCCTCTGGCAAACCAGAGATGGAACGAGGACAAAAGTAGGGAAAAGGGAAGGATGAGGCAGAGGTGGTGAGGCCCTGGATCCCTGGAAATGTCCAAGGCCAGGTTGGATGGGGCTTGAAGCCACCCAGGATAGTGGAATGGGATGAGCTTTAAGGTCCCTTCCACCCAAACGATTCTATAATTTTATGGTCAGGGTTAATAACTCACAACTCCTGTGGCTTAGGCCAGTCAAGACCTCAATTAGGTTTTTAATTACTACAAGTCCTTAGTTCTTCATTCTTAATTTGCATTAAAATGGGGGGTTTGGGGTGCACTGCACTGAGGGAACACCTTGGCTGAGGCTTCCCAGCCCTGTCTGGCCCAAATTGCTCAGCAGTGCTGACAGTGACTGATCAGCACTAAAAACCACAGAACATCTCCTAAGGACGCTGCTCCTGTGAGACTTTTCAGCCTCAAAATAGCGTTTTTCCCCCGAGTTTCTCACACCAGATGTTTCTAGGTAAGCAAGAGTCATTGATCATGGTTATAAAGTGTTGGTAGCTTTGAAGTGCACCTCTCTTTCCAGCAAAATGAGAAGATTTTTTTGCACATGTTCTTAAAATACAGGGCAAAGATGGAGAAGGGGAATGGGAAGGTTTATATCAGCAAGGCCTGAAGTTGAGTTGTTTGCTTTTTATTTCTCTCTGGATGCCCAGGGGACTCTGAAAACCTGATTTTTTTTCACCTGAGATGGAGAATATTCAAGGTCAACTCTCTTCCACCACTAACAAAGCCTGGATTTGAACCTGGTTGTCCTGCGACCTTTTGTTCCTGAGGATTTGGGGAGGACTCTCTGTCTTTGACCAGAGGTTCTCCTCCAGGAGGATAAATGCCCAGAAAAATAGATGCAGGAAGGGTCCTCTGCCTTCAGAAAGGGCGTTCACACAAGAGAATCTGTGTCTTTCTTTTTGCTTCTTACTGCCTCTAACAAGGTGAATAAGGGAAAACAAAAGTTTAAGTACCTGGAGATCAGCCTCTGACGTTCTCATTTTATTTTCACAATATTCTTTGACTTAAGAAAAAAAGAAGCAGAAAGATGAATAAAAGGCTGGAAAACTTCAGTTCTTCATTTTCTGTGTATTAGTGGGAGCACCACAGAAGATTTTTCATTTTCAAAAAATACAAATTAATGTTCAAATCTTTCATTTCCTTTGTTGGGACAGATGAAATGACATTTTGTCAGTTACATATGCAAATAGGTGCAGTGAATTGTTTGAATTCTTGATCATCTGGAGAGTAAATGCTGCTGACATTGAACTTTCAGTACTGTGTTATTAAAAACCCACATTTTAGGGTAGCAAAAAAAAGATTTTTTTTTTTTTCACTTTGTCTACAAGCTGTGCTTTTGTTCCTAGCAGACAAGCTAATAGCGTGTGGAGGGAAAAAAGGTAAAAAAAAAAAAATCTTGAGATTTTTTTCCCTCAGACCAAGGCAGAAAGAATAGGGCTGGCTTAGAAACTTGTATATTACATTCCGAGGTCTAAAGGCAAACATGCCTTTAACTTCACACTGAGCAGAACGTGCTCTTGCTGCTTTGGCATTTATCACACGTTTGACAGTGAAGGAACTGCTGAATCCCAATTAGGGATGGGAAGATTTCCCAGGGTCCAGGCATTTTGAAGATTTTTTGCAAACTCGCTGCTTATTCAAATTTTATTAAGAATTTTAGGTAGGACTTTGCCTCTAAAACGGGTCACAGAACTTCTGACGGTCTAAAAACCTCTTGGTACCAGAGCACCAAAGGTTAGAGGCAGTGCTTCCATTTCCCTGAACATTTCTGTTGTCCTCTAATCATAAACCTGTCATTCAACACGGAGATAAGAGAAGCTGGAAAAACTGAAGCTAAAGGTCAGATTTAGCCGATGAAAGGTTTGCTGGAAAGGTGGAATTGGATTCCTTCTGGTGGGTCTGGATGTAGGAAAGGAATAAGCCCCTGAAATCAAGGGAGTAGCAGCAGCATCCTACTGGGAGTCCCCATCCCTGGAGTGTCCAAGGAATTCCTGGAGGTGGCACTGAGAGCTCTGGGCTGGGGACAAGGTGGGGATTGGGCACAGCTTGGACTTGATGGGCTGGGAGGGCTTTTCCAACCTCAGTGATCCTGTGACCCTTTGAAACTCCAAAGGGGATCAGTCTCAGCTTGGACTCGATGATCCTGGAGCTCTTTTCCAACCTCAGTGATCCTTTGATCCTTTGAAACTTCAAAGGGGGTGGTCACAGCTTGGACTTGATGATCCTGGAGCTGTTTTCCAACCTCAATGCTTCTCTTATCCTGTGACCCTTTGAAACTCCAAAGGGGATGGTCACAGCTTGAACTCAATTATCCTGGAGTTCTTTTCCAAATTCAATGATCCTGTGACCCTTTGAAACTCCAAAGGGGACGGTCACATCTTGGATTCAGTGATCCTGGAGTTCTTTTCCAAATTCAATGATCCTGTGACCCTTTGAAACTCCAAAGAGCATGGTCACAGCTTGGACTCGATGATCCTGGAGCTCTTTTCCAACCTCAGTGATTCTCTTATCCTGTGATCCTTTGAAACTCCAAAGGGGGTGGTCACAGTTTGGATTCAGTAATCCTGAAGTTCTTTTCCAACCTCAGTGATCCTGTGACCCTTTGAAACTCCAAGAGTCAATTGCTGAAACAAGACAATAGCAGATTTTGGGCTAAAGATTTGAATTAATTTCACCTGACTTCACTCAATTACAAATTTGGAGCTTAAACTCCTCATGTGCTTCCTCCACAGTGTGCAAGTCCTTTGTTCCGGGTGAAGAGAGGAATAAACCCTCCAGAGTGATTTGTTCCACCCTAAAATGATCTTTTCTGTTCAAGGTTTCACTCTCTGCTGAACAGGGCAGGGCTTGGAGTGTAACTCCCCACCTAGAGAATTCAGCCTTTTACATCCTTCTATGTAGATTCTTCTTTCACCTTCATTGGCATAAATCTCCATTAAACCCATTTACATCCTTGACATAAAACCAATTTCTAAAATTGAGTACATTTTTATAGTGAAGAGATTCTTCTTTTCTGTCTTTTTTTTTTTTTTTCCCAAAAGGAAAATACCTCAAAAGGCACCAAATCCAAGATAAGAACGCTGAAAAATTTATACCTTAAATATTTAACCATTTTACCTGGGAAAGAAATCCCACAACTCTTTCACAACTCTTTCAGATAAATTTAAGAAGGATTTTGAAAACATGCAAATATTGATTAGAGCTAAGAATCAGAATTTCTGTCCAGCAGGGAATTATGAAATGCTAATTTTTTTTAACATTCCAGTGCAAACTGCTGACGCATCAGCATATTTCCACATATGCCACATTTTTTATTAAGAATTTAATTAACAGTTTTAATTAAAAAGACCAGTGTTTGGCTGGCAAAAATGTGAAATAACTGGGATGATGAAAAATGATACCAATAAATAATTTTAAAACTCAATAAAGCTCTCTCCAAAGCTGCGCTGAGGAATTTTTCGGTGATCTGTGTAATCAGGACACTCTTCTCCAATGCTTTATAGGGATTGCTTTTGAAACAGGATTTCATAGAATGTTTTCCATGGAATCCCAGAATGGTTTGGGTTGGGTGGAATCTCAAAGCCCTTCCAGTTCCACCCCCTGCCATGGGCAGGGACACCTCCTGCTCAAAGCCTCATCCATCCTGGGATTGAACACTTCCAGCAAAATGAATAGCACAAAGGATTGGCAAAATTCCAAGGAAACTGGACAAAAATAAAACTTTTTCAAGTACAATTTCACAGAGAAATAATAAATAGAATTTTAAAGGCATTTAAACAATGGTAATAGGGAGAATCCGTAAGTGAGGCTGTGCCTAAGGTGATAAAACTGGACACAGAATGCCAATGATGACATACACAGGATTAACCTGCAAATTCCTCTATGCCTTTACATCCTCTGATATATTTCTAGAAGAATTTTTCCCAGTAATATTCTTCCTGCACCAGTTTCTCCATGCTTAAAATTCCACATAATTTCTGCTAATGCTTTCGTTAGGCTTGCAGCAAACTGGGACAGAACGGCTGCTGCTGCTCTCAGCATCACACTTCCATCTCACTTCCTGGGCTTCAGCTCCTGGCCTGAGCTGACTAATTATGTATTTTCCCACTATTCAGAGTTGTACTTTTCTCAATGAAACGTTGATACCTTATCGGTTTGAGCTGGAGCAGAGGCCGGACAGAATGAGAGGAATAAAGCAGGGATTTATGGCAAGGCCTTCCAAGGGCACAGCCTGGCAATGCCAGAGCCCGGCTGCAGCCCTGCCAGGATGGGCCTCGAGATGGGCACAGAAAAGGGGCCTGGGCACGGGGTTTCACACTTGGAGAAGTTCTGCTCCATTTGCACATTGAGCTGAACTGGCCAATTAATCACTTCCAATGATGAAGTTCCATCCTCCTTGCTTGCCCTCCTCTTTTTTACCTTGTTGGTGCTTTTGGGTCTGAGGTTGGGAAGGATTGTCCTTGAATGTTGAGCTGGAGAGAATTGTTGTGTCTGAGTGCCCTGTGAGGAGAGCTCAGTAACACTGAATATGGAGCTGAGAGCTGCACACTAAAGAAGAACAGAAAAAAACCTTAAAGCATCGTTACCAGTGGTGGGACTTAGAGTGCTTCTGGAGACATGAGAAGGGCTTGATAGCCTTTCCTCTGGGTCCAATTCCACCACCTGGATTCATGGATAATTAGTCTGCAAGGAGCTCCTGTGAGCTCAAATTGGATCTTTCATTATTGATATTATGAGATTGGATGTAACTGGATTTTCGAGGTAATGCAGGAGGGTAAAAGACAGGAATTTTTCCCAGGAAGGTGCCTTCCAGATGGGAAGAAAAGCATTGTTTGACCTTTACTTCCATTGCTAGACCTAGATGGAGACCAGAGGGAGGAGGCATCAAGGAAGGTGAAGGGGTCTCCAGTGTTACCAACTCCTTCAATGCAGGATTCTCTGAAATTGGCTTAAAACCGAGTGTGGGTTAGATGAGATATTAGGAAAAAAACCTTCCCTGTGAGGGTGGGGAGGCCCTGGCACAGGTTCCCAGAGAAGCTGTGGCTGCTCCTGGAGCCCTGGCAGTGCCCAAGGCCAGGTTGGAGCAGCCTGGGACAGTGGATGGTGTCCCTGCCTGTAGCACTGGATGGGCTTTAATGTCCCTCAAACCCAAACATTCTGTGATTCTGTGAAATCATGAGAAGCATTTCAAAGCAGCACACTCTGATTTCAGCATTTCAGTTCTGTGCAGTTCAAATTCATTTGTTTTACACGCTGAAGTTGTTGTTCGTGGGCAAAGATTAAAAACCCACTGGTTTTACACAGCCCCAAATTTGTTCTCTGTGTTATCTCCACCATGTGCAGCAGGAGCTGTCCAACCACACGGACAGAGTGAGGAACAGAAAGTGGCAGTGTGAAGCAGTGAGTGAGAATTACTCCATCCTGCAGGGTCATTCTCTGCAGTTAATACTTTTTGTTGTGCCAGGAGAGCGACTCCATCCCGTTAGAGCCGGCTGATCCACACTGCAGTGCTGGGCTGCTTCCAGTGAAAAGCAAAACCCTGATCCTCTCCAAAAGGAGCTGCACCAGTGGCTCCCTGCCTGCATCCTTGGAAACTCAGCTGTGTTGTCCTGAGACCATGGGAAATAAGACTCCAACTGCAGGCGAGCCAGAAGCCTGCAGGGCTTAAATATAGTTTAGAGGAGCTTTAATAAAAATGAGTCTGGATAAAACATTTGAACTTTGATGAACAAAAAGATCTTTAACTCACTCTAATTTGCACTGAGCTCTACTCTCTGGTAGAGAATAAGTACCTTAAATATCCTGTAAATGTCCTGTAAAGACCTTCTTCTCCACGGTAACAAACAAAAGCAGGATGCAATTAACTCTGCTTTGAATAGATCTTGAAGACTCTTAATGATAAAATGAAAGTCCTGGCTTTGAAAACTTCAGAAATCGGAAAGTCTTCAGAACTAAATTTAGCAGCATTTCTTTGAGAAAATGATGGAAAGTTACTCTTACTTTTCTTTCAAAAGTAGATTTGTTTTGCTCATGTAAATGAATCCCTCGTGCCCAGTTTCTTGGAAAACTACCTGCTTCCCAAAATAGTTGTTTGCTTTCTTTTCTACAGTGAATAAATAACGTGCATCAACAAAGCAAATCGCCTTTTCAATTGAATTAGAACCAGCAAAATGAGGCACTGTAATGATGAATTCCAATAAAACAAAGACTGCTGACGTACAAGGTCAAGGAAAAGTTTCCATAGTAGAAGTCCGCTCCTTTATGGGATATGAGAAGCATGTCCTGTTTTCCTTTCACTCTCATAGTCGCTTGTACCCACCTAGAGCAATGGATTTGTCTCCAAAAATAATCCGTGTGGTTTGAAATTTAAAATCGGTCTGAAATTAAAACCTAATGTGTCAATAGAGTGTTCAATTTCTGGTTAGTATTTCAGAGAAACGCTGTTAAAACACTACTGTGGCAACAAAATAATGCAGGTTCTAGAAATTAATAAAATAAGCAATAATTTCCTGTTCTTCTCACTATTGCTCCATTTGAATGGAATTTATCAAAGCCAGATGCAATATTCTCAATATTCTCTGGCTTCTGCTTATGTTTATCCACAAGAAAGACACGAGACTGCAGCACAACGGGGGTAACAGAAACTCTCTCCAAAGGCAATCTGTCACTTTGGAAGTTTGTGAAGTCTGAAAATGATGTTTGCCGTAAATCTCCAGGATCTCTCAGGAGCCAGCAGCACACAAGGTATGTTATGGGAAGTCATTTTGGAAATGTATCTCCATTGACTAGGAGTTTTAAAGAACATGGGAATTCATTACACAAGTAGCTCTGAACCTTTAGTAGATAAATCTTCTCAGGACTGAAAATTTATGTCAAGACATCCAGGAAACCTAAAGGTGATTAAAGACTGACTAGAAACAATGTAAGGAGCCTTTCTTGAAAATAATTTTGTTCTGCTACAAATCATTTGTAGCAGAATGGAGGAGGTGGATTACAAGAAATCTTGCCCTGAAAAGCCACCCTGCCCTGCACAGAAAGGATACAGATCGAGCAGCACAATTACTTCTCTTGTGAGTGCCTGAACTCCTTTGATTCAGCTGATGGTGGAATCCTCCTCAGATTCCTGACAAATCAATATTTCCAGGCATGCCCAATGTGATTCTGCATCCAACAGCTTCATGCCCTGGGTGCCAGAGAAGGGTTCAGAAAGGGTCAACACACAGGGCTGGGGTTGATGTTTATAAATATGTCAAGCGGCAACAAAGCAGGTTGTAGTTCTGAAGATTCAATGTAAAGTTTTTTTTATATTTACTGAATCACTGGCAGGGATTTGTCTCAAAGCTTTGTTAGTAAAGAAGAGGGGAGGTTGTGTTTCACCAATTTCAAATCAAGATTTTTAAAACAGAGTAGACAACTGAAAGTTCAAGTGAGAAAAAATCATGTCCATTACCCCTTCAGGAGCCAAACTCTGCCTCCACCATAAAGTGATTTTCTGTCACCCAAGGTCTTCAGTCTTACAACCCACGAAAGCTCAGGACACAAATTCAACCCCATTTTTGTATCATTCACAATTAGAAATTTTCAGGATGATTGACACAAGTGGCCCAGCATCCCAACTGCCTTCAGAGAACCACAGAATCATTAAGGCTCAAAAAGACCAAAATCATCAAGTCCAACCTTTGACCAAACACCCCCATGGCCACCACACCATATCAAGAAGTGCCACTTCCACTTGGGATTCTTAACATTTCCAGGAAGGGTGATTCCACCACTTCCCTGTTCCAATGTTTAACAGCACTTCCAGTGGAGATTATTTCCTGATATCCAACCTCAGCCTCCCGTGGTGCAACTCGAGGCTGTTTCCCCTTGTCCTGTCCTTGTTACCTGGGAGAAGAGCCTGATGCCCACAGCTTCCTTTCAGGGGTGAGGTGCCCTCTGAGCCTCCTTTCCTCCAGAGTTCTCATGTGAAAATCTTTTGTTCAAATGTCCTTGGGCTGATGAGGATTTAATTCACTCCATTTCCATCATTACATGGTTTTCAGACTGGAATTATCTGAAATCATCAAGTCCAACCTTCGACCAAACACCCCCATGGCCACCAAATCGCATCATGGAGTGCCACTTCCACTTGGGATTTTTAACATTTCCAGGAAGGGTGATTCCACCACTTCCCTGTTCCAATGTTTAACAACACTTCCAGTGGAGATTATTTTCTGATATCCAACCTGAACCTCCCGTGGTGCAACCTGAGGCTGTTTCCCCTTGTCCTTCCTGGGAGAAGAGCCCGATGCCCACCTGCCCACTGCCTCCTTTCAGGGGTGAGGTGCCCTCTGAGCCTCCTTTCCTTCAGATTTCTCATGTGAAAATCTTCTGTTCAAATGTCCTTGGGCTGATGAGGATTTAATTCACTCCATTTCCATCATTACATGGTTTTCAGACTGGAACTGTCAGAGTTTAGCCAGCTCAGAACAAAGAGCTGAGGTTTGCCTGTACCCACCTGTGTATACACACATATATATCTGAATTTTTTGCATCATCAGCCATTTTATAGATATTATCAGGTTTAGTTTCCTTTTATAGGAAGAAAATTGACATAAACAAGTGGCTTGTGTTGTCTTTACATGATCAGACAGCTCTCAGCAGCAAGCATCCAACTTTGCAAAAGTCATATCATCTGTGCTATTTATTTTATCTATTTGCATTCAATTAATGGGAGCTTAAGATTTCCTTACTGTTTGGACAGAACTGAGTAAATCCTGGTCCTGAAAGTCCATTTCAGACAAGCCCCAGCAGGAGTCAATAGCATCATGCTGCACTTTTTCCAATCCCTCTGAATTCTCAGTCAGAGCACTCAGGTTTCTGTCTCAAGTGCCGTATTTTTAACTCTCCCTGCTCTTACCTCACGTATTGACACCGTTCATTTCAGCACTTACTAATTAAATCAAATTAGATGAAGGCTTGATATTTGATCGACTTGTGGATTAGCAAGAAAATAAGTCTCCAGCTATGACAAGAAGTTGCAAGATAATTTTCAGCCTCCAGGTAAGCCCACTTGAGTCAATCATGTTACTCATATGCTTAAAATCAGGTACAGATCCTGTCTCTGCAGAGTTATGACTTGGATTTGCTCACAGCTTCCCTGACAGTGCTCAGTAAATTAGGAGCAGAACATGCCAATATAAATATAGACATAAGTATATTTATTTTTTCAGAAATATATATAATTTTGTCTCTTGTCCTTCGTTGTTATGATAAGTGAAAGGAATGTTTTAATAATTTACTGTTTGATTAGCGAACTTAGGTTTTTTCTCACTTGAAATACTGCATCAATTTATAGTCACTGTTATTCTCGCTCCTTTTACTGAGAAGTTTGCATCACATGCTGAGAAATAAATACTGTGTGTTGTTAATCCATCCAGCAGCAGATGCCTGATAGAGACTCACTCCATTAATCAAAACATGAACAAAAGCAACTTTGGGCACTGCCAAAGACACAATGAGGCAAATATTTCATTTTTCTTTCAGAAACTGAACACTTTGGGCCAAATCTCAAACATGCTCAAGTCTCCTGAGCCTGCTGGAAATTCCTGTTTGGCTCCTGTGTCCTTGCACTCTTCGTAAAATTCCTGTTCATCGTTTTCCAGTTCAGAGAACCACAGAAAGATGGAATGCTTTGGGTTGGAATTGACCTTGAAGTTCCTCCAGTTCCACTCTTTGCCATGAGCTAGGCCAGAGCTGCATCCAACCTGGTGTTGAAAATTGCCAGTCCTTGAGAATTACGATGCAAATCCCGGTTCCTTCATCATTTTCCTTCCTGCTGGAGCATTAATGCTCAGCGTGAGATATCCAGGGAGGTTTTCAGCCTCCACACATCCCAAGGTCCTTCCCCCAGAGGGTGCTGGGCACTGCCCAGGCTCCCCAGTGAATGGGCACAGCCCCGAGGCTGCCAGAGCTCCAGGAGTGTTTGGAAAACCCCCCCGGGGATGCCCAGGTTGGGATTGTTGGGGGGGTCTGTGCAGGGACTGGACCTGGATTTGATGATCCCTCTGGGTCCCTTCCCACTCAGGAGATTTTATGGTTCTATTTGAGCAGGACAGTACACTCAGAACAGCCCCCGGCAGCTCCCTGGGGAACTGATAGCCCAGAACAGTCAGATTTCCCCATTTTTTACAGCTCCAGTTATATGGGAAACAATTACCCTTCACCACCATTCATTTCCTAATAAAATGAAACTTTATCTTTTTATCATCTCTTCCTCTGGTCAGTCTTTGCTCCAGATTGTGTTGATTCCCATTTATTAGCAATTCCCTCTTTCAGAGGCAAGGATTTATGGCACATTCATCACACCAAATAAAAGTAGTACCCAAGCTTATCTTTGTTTATTAATTAAAAACACAGACAGAGCTGACTGCAGAGATTTGCTCTTGGTATAGGAGTGGTAGCAAAAAGAAAAGAGGCAAGAAAAGGATTTGCTGCACATGCCAGAGATATCACCCATGTGAATCAGGGCTGGCTGTGAACGCACCTGAGGAAATTGTGTAGCACAGCCTTTGAGCCTTTGATTTTGGAGCTTTCCTTTCCTTCAAGGATTCCCACAGAAAGCAAAACAAAACTCTAAAACTCGCCAAAGGCCGTTTCCTTTTATTATTCATAAGTGGTAGATATTACCAACGATGGCTCCATAAACTGGGGGAAGGAAAGAAAAAAAAAAAAAAACTTTTCTCAGTCCCATCTGTGTAGTAACATTTTATGAGAGATATATTACGCACATTTATCCGGGAGTGAGAAAACGGCGACATAACTTTAAAATCCACTTATCGGGGGGGAAAATGGGCATAATAAGCTGCATTTGGGAGGGAGGGAGAAGGGGAGGTTGGGAGGAAATGTGTATAAACATCCCTGTCCGGGGAGAACTCGTTCTGCTCACGCTCCATCTTAATTCAAGTCATCTCACACGGCTCCATCGCGTCGGTCCACGAGGGCCAAGGAATGTGTATCCTGCTCTCCCCACTTTATATCCAGAACAAATCTATTTCACACAGCTAAATGTTGCTGCTGGCCTGGGAATATTTGTTAAATGGCTATAATGTGATACAGTTAAGTTATTTACTACTTGTGACTGAGGAGAAAATTGAGGTTTATGAAATGCTACATTCCAAGAGCAAAGAAAGTGCATTTATGAAAATAAATTGTTCGGGTCTCCTTTGACATTCTGTGTTTTTCACAGGGTAAAAACGATGCATTAATATGCTTTTAATGTCATCTAGATGGGTAGGAATGCAAGGTTATTCATGTAGGGGGGGCTACACAAGCAGATAACGACACTTAGTAAAACCCATCATTATTGTGCACTGATTTTTTTTTTTCCAGAAGTACCAGAACAATTGTGTTGTGCAGCTTAAAAAAAAAAATGCTGTGCTGATCCAATCTTTATCAAGTCAAAAAAAATCTCTCTTTAGCTTCACCACTTTCTGGGCTCTAAATTTCACTAGAATATAAGAATATAAACAAAAGTAAGAGTTAAAATCCATCAAGCCAAGAGAGTTCTCCACTGCTTGGTGTTAATTGATAAGATTCCACAGAATCATGGGATGGGTTGGGTTGGGAGGGACCTTAAATCTATCCAGAGTCAACCCCTGCCATGGCAGGGACACCTCCCACTGTCCCAGGGTGTCCAGCCTGGCCTTGGGCACTGCCAGGGATCCAGGGGCAGCCACAGCAAATCTGGGCACCCTGTGCCAGGGCCTGCCCACCCTCACAGCCAACAATTCCTTCCCAATATCCCATCCATCCCTGCCCTCTGTCAGTGTGAAGCCATTCTCTGTGTCCTGTCCCTCCATCCCCTGTCAATTGTCTCTCTCCAGGTTTCCTGCAGCTCCTTCAGGCCCTGCAAGGCCACCCTGAGCTCAGCCCAGAGCTTCTCCTCTGCAGGTGAACAATGCCAGCTGTGCCAGCCTTTCCTCCCAGCAGAGCTGCTCCATCCCTCTGCTCCTCCTGGAGCCTCCTCTGGCCTGGCTCCAGCAGCTCCAGCTCCTCCCTGTGCTGGGCCCAGGGCTGGGGCAGCTCTGCAGGTGGGCTCTCACCTGAGCACAGGGGCACAGGGGCAGAATCCCCCCTTTCCTGCTGGGATGGGCTCGGGGGATTCTGGGGTCCCAGCAGTTTCTGGCTTTGTAATGAACATTTAGCACCATTTTACCACGTCAACTTTCCAATTTAGCAATATCTTTGACACTCGATGCTTTGGTGACATAATTATGCCAGCAGGGATCGATGCAGCAGCATCACCTTAGGCCTCCCCATACCTATTTATTCATTTTCTAATGACTCCTCGTAAAGTCTGTTTCGATTCACCAATTCTGAATGGGCTGTAGCAGGTTAAACACTCATCTAACAAAATGGCCTAATCTCCATAGTGATTATTGTTGTCTCCAGCAATACTGCCACAGTTACATGGCTTAACCCAGCCAACTGTTCAGTTGGTTTTATGCAAATGTCAAAAAAAAAAAAAAAACCCAAATCAAAAATCACACTTAATCCTACGGCCGTCATGCCACGTTGGAAAACAGTGACCTTTTTCCTTCTTTTTTAATGAAAGCTTTAATAATACTGAATATTTTATCCTCATTATTTACTAATTCATGCTTCATCTAGATATTTTAAGCTGCTGAGGTGGAAATAGGGATATATCATCAAATGCAATGATTTTTTCCTCAGTTGTTCCATTTAGGACAGCATTTCTCCTGCTCCCAACAGCTGTAATGGTCACAGGGGTGTTGCAAGACCTCAGAGAAATCTCAAAGGCTGCTTTGATCTGGATTTTTGGAAGTCCCAGGGTCTGAAAGCTGAAGTTATTTATTGTGTCTGCCTAAGCAAGCAGAAAAGTTTATCAAAAGTCTCAGCTGGCACCCAGTGCTGTCACTCTGGGCTCAGACACGAGTGCCACAAAGGCAGGTGGGCAAGGAGAAACCCCAGCTCTCAGATTTTGTGGCAAAAATCGATACGGAGCAGCGGCAGGCTTGGCCTGTGATGTTGCTGAGGAGAAAGAGAGCTAAGCAAGCTCTTAATAGGAATTCCTGGGATTTCTGGTAAAGATCTCCAGGGCTGGCTTGCTCTTGCAGAGCCCCACGTGATGGCCTCAGAGCAGCTCACCAAAGCAGGGGAGTGAAGGCAGCAACGGAGAGGATAAAGCAGGTCAAGAGTTGTGCCTTCACTAAACCCGGCATTTAACGAGAGACAACCTCACCAAAGCTCCTTCCCTTCATCTGGCTCTGCAACCTGCAGCGTGGGAAGGCTTTGAGAGCCAAGGGGACAAAGCTGCAGGGTCATTTCAAGTCTTCTCTGTGGGAAGTGCCAAAGGAGTGGTTGAATCGAGTAACTGGCTGAGCTGTGATGAGAAACAGAGCTTTTGATGAGGAATGTTTGCTGCTGCTTCCCTGAAAAAAAAGAGCTGTGCATCCCTCATTGTCCACTGAAAGTCACTGACAGAAAAATCCAGTTTTATGTTGGCAGCACTCACAACCAAACTTTTTTTCCCCCCCCATAATTTGATGAGGATTTTAAGGGATATTGCAACATAAAGAGCAACTTGCTGGTTTTGTTGTTTTTTTTTTTCCTCAACATGGACCATAAATAAGCACTCTAAATAATCCATTTCTTATATTTGGGAGTAACCTACAAGTGAGCTAGTCTTGAAGGCTTCTTGGAGCAAGAACCTGTTTGCAAAATGGATAAAAAGAGAATCTTTGCCTTCAGCTTCACAAGCTCACCACATCTTAGAGCTGAGCTGCACTGTCCTGCACCTCAGACACCTGAGAGTTCATAGGGCACAGAGATAAAAGCACATTTCTCCTGCAGCTGTGGGTGCACAGCTGCTCTGATGTAGTTTAAATCAGTGTTAAAATCCCTTTTTTGACCAAACCCAGTCGTAGAAATGCGCAAGCTTGGCCATGAGGCTTAAGAAGAAACATCCCAAAAGCAGGGGATTTTTGGAGGAGGAAGGTCATCTCTGTGAGGGAGACAGCTGGAGGAACTCAGATTAACTGTGTGATGACAAGGAAATCACTGAACTAAGTTTTGAGAGATGGCCTCTGAGCCTGTATTTTGCAAGTTCCCAGCTTCACGACGGAGGTCGTATTTCAGATGAACAGAGCAGCTGAAGCACACCAAAATTGTTCCCACAACCCTGGGAAATGCGAAGTACTCTGAAGAAAATCACTCCACAGAACTTCCCCGCTGGCAGTTGGAATTCGAGCGTGTTTTTGGCATCAGCTTAAAAATCCTGTGCCTCAGCTCCTGGACCTGCACCCTCTGCACCTTTCCCCAGCAAGGTCAGCATTTGCGCTCCCCCAAACTGCTGCCAAGCAGCCAGAAAGGTGATGAAAACCAAACCATTCTGCGCTTGGGCTTCGATTTCAACCTCCACAAGGTCTGGAGCCAGAGATTAGGGTAAGTAGCTGTTAATTTTATGGTCTCTGTCCCTCCTGTTCAGCGAGGGGAGCCGAAGCCCGGCATGAAATACAGTGCAGGCACAGGGTGCTGTGTATATAGTGCTGACAGTAACGCTGACAGAAACGAGTCCTGCAGCTTTGCAGCCTCCCAGGGCTTCTCTGAAGCGTTAAATTATTTTAATTTCTGTAATATATAATCTACCACCAGAAGTTTATCACGGTAAGGACGCCGGTGACTCCACATTTTTGTTTCAGCAAGGGTGGTGGTTGAAGTCAAACTTAACCAGTAATTTGCTTGGGCTATTTTTATGTGAGAGAACGTTGTTAAACCTTGCTTAATGCTGACTGACTGAAGAGTATTAGCAGCTGACAGCTGAGGTGCAGGGCTATTAGAATTTGGGTATTTCTAGATTGCAACAGCTCAGAGGTTTATTATAAAACACTGAGAAAAGTTAGAAATGAAGTAGAAGATTGATAGGTTTTTTGTTTTTTTTTTTTAAACTGGTCACTGTATAAAGCAAAAAAAAAAAATAAAAACAAAAATAAATTTAAGAAAGAAAAAAAAAAAAAAAGAAAAGAAAACCAAGGTTCTGGAAAGGTATGGCTTTCACCTGATTTATTCCCGAACTTAGTGCAAGTTTTAGCCTGCTGCAGGTATTTTTGTGGGTTAATTTTTCAGCTGTCAAACCCTGCTCAGCCCCAGGTGCACTGGAGGGAGGGCAGAGGGCTGGGCAGTGGCACAGGCCCCCCGTGTCCCCCAGCCCGTGTCCCCCAGCCCGTGTCCCAGCAGTTGCTGGCACAGAACGCCAGAATCCTTGAATCACAGGCTCTGTGTCACTAGAGGGTGTCACAGCCATGGGAAGCAGCACAAGGTTCTTACAAAGGAGGCTCAAACCAAGCTCAATAAAGAGCTGAAATAGTTTTTTCTTGCCAAACACGCACCCTCCAGACCCAGCTGAGGTGATTTTTTCCATGTTCTGTGTCCCTCTGCTGAGGCTCCAGTCACTTATTGCACCTTTCCCTGTTCCACCAGGCACTGAAAGCTGCTGGTGATAATCCTATTAAGGGCCTCTGTGTTTATTACCTGTAATTAAATGTTGCCATTTACAGTACAAAGTATACGAGACAATAAAAGAGTTAGGAAGTGCTTAAATCCTCTCTTAAACCTCCAGCCTCTGACAAAAGGGAGAGCATTTGGGTTTTCCTCCCTTATATATTTCAGTCTCATGAACATAAGACTCTTAAATGGATTTAACAAAGCCTAACATAAAACCAGGTAGCAAAGCCCTGAGCTCCTGGCCAGACAGCGATTGAAGATTATTTTCTTTTTTGCTTCCCTTGGCTTCACAAGGGACCTCAGGATGGATCCAAACACCACAGGCAGACACCACATCTATCAGAGGGTTCTCAATATTCATGAGCATTTACTTCCCCCGTTCCACTTTGTGGATTCCTTATTAGCTTTGCTGACATAAACACAGTGGTGGAGGGGGGGGGGTGTTTTTGCTGTTTGGTTAAGTGAATAGCCTGGGTGGAAAAACAACACTATAATTAAAACAAAACAGGACATGGATGTGTTGTAAACAAAAGGACTGGTGATCTTCTTCACACCCATCTTCACTGAGCTGCCATCTGTTCATTATAACGAGCTTATATTTCTTGAGTGCTCGCCGTCGTTTTAATTTCTGGTTAAATCTGAACAAAACGAAGGGAAATTAATTTCTGCACACTCATGAAATTGTTTCCCCATGAAACAAATATTCTTCTAACCCCATTCTACCTGCCACAGCCACCCCGAGGCTCATAAAACCACAGAAGGTGTGGCTTGGAGGGACATCAAAGATCATCCAGTGCCACCCCTGCCATGGGCAGGGACACCAGGGTGCTCCAATTCCTGTCCAGCCTGGCCT
Organism: Picathartes gymnocephalus; assembly: GCA_013390045.1. Classification (NCBI taxonomy): domain Eukaryota; kingdom Metazoa; phylum Chordata; class Aves; order Passeriformes; family Picathartidae; genus Picathartes; species Picathartes gymnocephalus. The sequence goes on from WEKY01002687.1 coordinate 57,235, forward strand.
TGGGCACTGCCAGGGATCCAGGGGCAGCCACAGCAAATCTGGGCACCCTGTGCCAGGAGCTCCCCACCCTCACAGGGAACAATTCTTTTGTAATATCTGCTCTAATTCTACTCTTTCAACAGACCTGTTCTGTTTAATTAGGAACAGCTACTGCCAAAGGTACCTTTAAAGTGATCTTCAAGGAATTCTGGTTTTAGTTATGCTGGTATTAGTAAATTCCTGATCGGCAGCCAAGCCTACTGTGCTCTGCTTGTAGTGATGAGTGCCAGTGGAAAGGTGGGGAAGATGATGAGAAATGTCTTGGTCTCTGCTTTGGTGAAGGGCATGTTCTGTTTTTCCTGGAAAGCCCTGATTTCCAACCACCTGCAGAGCTGCAGCCACTGAAAATCCTGGAGTAAGAGGAAGGTGGCATTGGTGCTCCTGCTTGAACCTCACCCAAAGAGTGATAGCCATGAATAAAGAACACGTGAATGCTGCACAGCAAAAGCATCAACAGCAAAAAGCACTCTGCAAGTGCTGTTTGTCTCGTCACACCGAATTTAATTACAGTAAGAATTTAATTAGAATGTTTCTGTTATTCTACTATCTGTTTTCTCCCCCTTTTTTTTTTTTTTTTTGCTTTTTCCACTTGACTGATCGTTTTGTTGTTGCACTGATGTTCTCTTTATACTCTGAACCTCAAACAGCTCCATGCCCTGGGGATGACAAATACTTTTAGGCTTGATTACTTGTAATGATGGATGCCTGCACTGCAGGCAGGGATGGGAGAGTGATCTCTCCCCGTGCCCCTTCTCCTGCTCTGCCAGCCAGGCTCCCTGCAGCAGCTGCCTGGCACCCTCACCTGCCTGATCCTTGAGCACTGAGGTGTTATTAATTAATGGCTTGTTTTCTGATGGTGACTTACACCATAGATTTTGCACACCACGGAGATCTGGCAGGAGAGGAATAACTTTCATTTCAGGACACAGCCCAGTGCCATCTGTTTTTCCTGGTGCCAGCCTTCCTTGGGAGGTTGCAAAGGTGGAGGACCAAGTATTTTCTCCTCCACTTTTCTCTAAATCATTGTCAAAGAAAAAAAAATGATAAGTTTTGAAACACTCTGCTGCCTCCTTTCCCTCTGAGGTGACGCACACAGAGGTGACACCTACTTTTCCACAACACGATCTTATGTATTTTTCTCCTGTTGTCTGACAAAATCCATATGTTCCCAGCTCAGACCATCTGTCACTCTCAATCCTTTTGCACTAAAGTTTTTGATTCATTTCTCCCCTGATTGATTTCTTTCTATAATTGCACAGGGGGACGTTTGACAGGAGGAATTTTCACCCCTCACCACCCCAAAGCAATCTACAGGCACAGGTGTCCTCCAGGAATAAGGAGCTTTCAGCTCCCCAGCAGAGCAGAGCAGAGTTGGGTTTTGCTAAGTTGGCTGTTTGGGTTTTTTTGGGGTTTTTTTTCCCTCCAAGAAATCAAAATACCCCTGGAAAACCAGCACAGAAGAGAAAGAGTTGCTTCCTCTTCCAGGATTAGTAGTTCCCTACCAAAGCCAAGTCCCAGAGAATTCAGGAACTCCAGTTATAGCCATACCCATCTTCCCAGGGTTTGAAAGGACCTCATTCCAGTGAACTATTAATAAATATATAATTTTTTAAATTATTTTTTCATTGTTGACTGTAGAAATGGAAGATCAGAGTGTGTTTCAAACAGGAATTAAATCAGACAGGTTTATTTTGCTTTCTACTCTGTACCATGGCTGTTTGCAAATAACTTTTCCATATCCCCTGTGTTTCTCAGTTCTCCTTTGAAGCAGTCACTCATGGAATTGAAAAGAACTTTTTTTTTTTTTTTTAAATTTTCCCAATACTATTTTTACCACCTCAATTTCTCTGTAAATTTCATTCAGTCAAAATCTGATCCAACATAAAAATCTAATTTGGAACTAAAACATTTTAAAAGTCCTCCCATCACAGTTTTATCATAAGAAACACATTCCTGTGAACAGCCAAGGGTGTCCATTCCTTTCTGGAGGCTACCAGTGAAGGCAAACCCTGCCAGAAATGCAGCAAAAAATATACTGAGGGTGGTTTGGGAGTGATCCTGAATACTGGGACAGCACAGAATTCTGCTGATAATCCCAACAGATCACCACAGAGCCTGAACCCTACGACAAATTCTTCTTTCAATCAAGAGCATTTTCAGAAAGGGAAATTAAACTCATCTCATGATCTCAATCTCAACTTGGACTTCATATGTCTCTTCATCTCCATTACAGAGAGCAAGGGTGGGAAGGCAGCAACTGGGAATGGCTCTGAACTGGCAGAACTGGTAGCTGTGAATGTGGGCAGGGTGGGGATTCCAGCCCATCCCACCTCTGGTTTCCACAGGTTCCAGTTTTGCAAAGCCGGGTGATGGAGAGCTCGTTTGCAGCTCTCCGTCCAGACTGAGCCTCCACGGAGGGCTCTGCTCTGATTCTCTGCTGTGTAAAAGGTGTTTCAGTGTCAGGAACATCTGGAAAGGCTGGGCTGGTGCTGAGCTCACCAGTTCTGGCAGCTCCTGCTCACAGCTCCTCAAATGAACAAGGTCCAGTATCAGGAATTCCTGTACAAAGAGCTGATCCTTGGCTTTTTACTGGAAAACGAAAAACTAGCCCAGAAATTAATAATTTTTTATGCATTCTGCTTCGCAGTATTCAACACCCAAAGTCATATTAACAGATAAGAGATTTTAAGGAAATCCAACTCTGTAGCACTGCATTTGGTTTTTTGAGCTATTTTCAGCTTTCTCAGTGTGTCGAAAACTAAAATTCACATTCAGGGTCTCCCTGGGAAACTTCAATATTCAGCATTGCTGAATACACAGTTTAGGGAAGGTAAGAACAACACTTCATTCCATGTTGTTTCTCTTTTTAGGACTTTTAAACAGTGGGGGTTTGTTTCTATTTTTTGGCGTTTCTTGAAGCTTTGTTCCTGTACAACTCTGATTCCGTTCTGGGGGAGCTCAATACCTGGCACCAGGTCAGGCAGCAGGGAAAGGATTGATGAACTGAAGGTTTAAAATCATAACTTCGTGTTTTCCTCTCACCCAGGTTTGTTTTCTTGCCTTGCATTCCCGGTTGCTCCCAGCATTTCACATGCACAACCTGCAGAGTTTGTTGAGCACACCAGGAACACCAGGGCAGGAGCAGGGTCCTGGCTGGCTGCAGTTCCTGCTCCAGCGCTAATTCAGCTTTTTAAAAAAATTTATTTTCAATTTTGCTATTAATAAATGTGCTCAGCTTCTCTTTCAAGGTGAATTATGTTCAGAGATTTGGGTTCAATGTGGGCTTGCCCTTGTTGTCGGCCATGATTATGGAATCACAGAAGGTTGGGGTTGGGAGGGACCTTAAATCCCATCCAGTGCCACCCCTGCCATGGGCAGGCACACCTCCCACTGTCCCAGGCTGCTCCAAGCCCCAGTGTCCAACCTGGCCTCGGAAACTTCCAGGGATGGAATCTTGCCTTGCTCTTAACCCAGCATTATTTGCCAGGTGAGCCTTGCTATTATTTTACAGTGAATTTGCATAGGATTTTCATTCAATAGCAATAATCACATTGTTGCTTTTTTAAAAAAAAAAAATTGTAATGTGTTTGTTCCTACTTTTGTTAGCTTCAGTCCCTGTGGAAGTAAGAGAAATTCTTGCCTTTGAAAGATGATCTCCACAAAAGAATTAATTCTGTCCCTAAATCTCTGGGTTTGACCTTCTATCTCTGATTTATGGCAATAAAGAGTCTGTAATACAAACACAGCAGCCAAAAAACAAACAACACGTGACTAATTAAGAGCCACTAAAGATGATGTTAGCAACCTGTCAAAATTTACAGTCCATTAATTTCAGTTATACAGTAGAACTACGTATTGCCATGCTAATAATAAATGAAATCCTCATAATTAGCATTATCTCAGTACAGGGAAACTTTAATATATCATACATGATTCTGTGTCTGATTAGTTCTGTGTGACATTAACAGTCCAGGGGATAATTTATGATCTCCCCTACAAAAAAGCAAAGCTGGGACTTGTTGAAAGTAAACTCACGACCTGAATTTGAAACAATCTGAATTATTTATTGGGAATAATGAAAGCAGGAACAAAGGGGTTGGTTGGTTCTGTACTATCAGGTGAATTTTCTTTAGTTCGTCTCCATGTTCTCAAACTAAATCTGGCTGGATCTCTCAACCTTTTTTACTCCTCTTACTCCTAAATTACTTCAATTTCTGTTCATTTTAATGCAGGAGAGTGGTGAATCCTCTCAGTTTTTTAAAGGATGTTGTTTTACTGCTGTCACCCTCAAAATATCCTCTTTTTTTTGTATTTTTAAGAGATACCTCACTGCTGTGAGAGCTGTGCTGTCCCTCTCCCCTCTGTTACTCCACACCCTCAGCTCTCTCCTCTCACCCTCTAATACCAATTTCTGTTGTGGACAGACCCTCTCTCTGTTTCCAGCTCTGCTTCATTTTCTTTTATGTTCCTGTCCATTAAAATCAGGGGGGGAAAAAGAAATTAACAATATCACCTTTGCTTTAGATGGGCCCTTTAGCCTTGCAGCTCTTGTTAGAGTTAATGGGATTTTAGTTCCTCTACCAGAGGGTCAAATAACAGCATTTACCCAGGCACTGAAACACATTAATTAGCAAAGACAGAGGTGTTTCCTTTGGAAAGGTAAAGCTTTTTTTTTCCTTTACTGTTTTCCACATCTCAGCATCTGCAAGTGTCCCAGAGCAGAGTGGAGGGAGGAGGAGAATGAAGGGTAAATTTAGTTGGGGACCCATAAAAGCGACTGCTCTGAAACAGGCAAACTCCACCTGTCCTTTACAAAGGGTAAAGCAGCTTTCAGCTGAGAAGTCTCTAAACTGCATCCATCAAAAGTGTCTGTGGAAAGCAGTGCTTGAGTTTCTTCACATTTGCATTCCCTTATCAGGGCCCAAGAGACGACATCGATTTTGTTGTAGACAAAATGAGGAGTTTTGACTTGTTAGTAAACGGCAAACTCTGCTGGTTTGTGACACGGAGATAGAGACAATGCCTCCACTTGATGGTTGTCCCAAAGATGGGAGTGATATCCTTGTTTTTATGTGAGAATGAAGATAATGAGATAAAGAGAAGCCGATATCTGTTTCAAACACTGCCCAGGACTCACCAGGGCTCCAGAAAGGTGACCTGCACTGAGGCTGAGACAGAAAAGATCCCAAATCTTTTGGGATTTGGTGAGAAAATGGTTTGAAAGGGGAGAATCACCATGGTAGGAGACTGAAAGGAAAAGGACAGTTCTGCTATTTCAAATTTTCCAGTTCCTGGTGCAACTCGGCAATCAGAGAATCACCCCGAGTCCCCCAAGATCCTCAAGTCCAGCTTTTATCCCAGCACTGCCAAGCCCAACAACAAACCAAATTATCACCCAGTCTCAGAAAGGCAATCATCACATCCTGTCCCTGGTGACTCTGGTGTTGCCCAGTGTTAAATAATGAAAATAAATAAATAAAACTCAGTGCTGCAGTGCCACCCCTGTCATTGAATGGCACAGCCACTGGGTAATCAGGTCATGCTCTGCATGGTTCAATAAGATTTGGGGACAAAGATCTTCCTAAAACAGCAAAAAGAAGACTGAGCTGAAGCACAAAGAGTTTTTTTATGATTTTAAACAAACATGAATTACCAGAGAGTCATATTTTAAGTACATTGCTCAAACCAGAAGAAAACTAGGTTTTCCTGACACAGAAAACTAACTCTTCCAACCCTTTAAAGAGAAGGATGGCCTTGAGCATCCCACAGATCCTGTCTGGGAAGAGGTAAGGCCCTGGAGTGAATTATTAGAGGCAGGACATGATGTACAGTAATAATCACACCAGTTCTTGCCAAATTCCTAAAGGAGGGTGAAAGACTTTCTCCTGCTGGGATTTGTTGAGCAGTTTTTGACATGAACCCTTGCCACAGCCTGAGCATTTTTTATATCTCTAGGAGCCCACATGCAACAAAATAATGAGTCAGAAGCACCTTCAGAACCTTCCTAAACTCCCTAAAAAGACCTGAATCTAAAATTGGCTGAAAAACCAGAAGAAAAACTAGACCACATCTTTTTAAGACTCTGAATAAAAAGCGACAACAAAAGCGAAACACGTCTGGAGGCTGCTGGTGAGTGCTGAGAGACACCTCACAGGCATGGAACGAAAATGTGGTGCCCAGTCTGAGCCCCCAGATCTCTCCGAGCACAGAAACAGAAACAAGCAGCACGGGACAGCAGAGCATTGGTTGGTTTTGCGGCAGTGAGCAGAGAATTTTGTGGGTTTCAGCTGCTGCCCACCTCATTCTCGTTTGACTTCTCCATTAGGAAGGGTGAGAGGATCTGTTTTCTCCCTTTTAAAGAACAAAATGAATTAACTGCCCTCTCAGTTCTTTAAAGTCATTGTCTTTTGTTCAGCCGTGGTTCTGCAGTCTTTTTATGTTGGGAAAAAAAAACAATTATTGCTAAACTACAGGTTTAAAGAAACCCTTAGGCTTCAGATAGACATCGTCATCAAAATTCAGAGTGAGGGGCCTTCTGAACCTCCAGTAAAAGTATTTTCTATTAAACCAAATTGTGCTGTTGGTCGCTTTGAACTGACACTTCTGTGTGCTCTCCACGTGCAGAGGCACTCAGGGCACATCAGGGGAAACGTTTGAAACTGCCCAAAGATGATGTCCAATTTTCCCATTATTTTTATTCGCTAACATTTTGCACGTTCCTCCTGTGTGTTGCAGCCTGAAGGGGTTTAAACACCTTGCAGAGGGTTTTACAGCATTCTGTGGATGCAGCGGTTACATGTCTAAGATCTTTTTTTTTTTTAATTTCCCTTCCTGTGAGTGGGACTCTGCAAATGAAAGGAGTTGCAGTTTAGTAAAAAATCCCTGAATATGCCTGGGATGCTGCTCCTTCCTTCCTTCCTGGCATTGCTGCTCCAATTTCCCTCTGCTCCCATCAAGCTCCAGCCCAAGCTCCAATCAGACCATCCAGTAGATATTAAATGAGATCATTCAGCTTTACAGCTTAGACCTAATTAGGCTGTTGGAGCCTCAGAACATCCACATCGTGTTCTTTTCCTCTCTCAGAACTCCACAGAGGCTGAAGACCTACAAGACTCCAAAGCTTTATTCACTTCCTATAAAAATTGCATGGAGAAACTGTGCACTTGGTGGTTTTGCTCACTGCTGTCCTAAAGAAGAAGGTCACTCACCCCTTATGAAGCAAATATATCAGAAATTGTTGTTTAAGGACGCCCTGAAGTGTCCTCCTAGAGGAAGGAGATAGAAGGACAAGAAGAATTTTGCCACAAGATGACGTTTTGGGAACGTGGAGAATGATGGAATATAGCGAAAGCTTAAAAAAAAAAATCAATTTATACACAGAGAGTCTGTGCTTCAAGTAACATTCCAGTAATAATCATTACATAATGGTTCAACCAGACCAGCAAAACATCTACAAGGTTGGAAACTGCAAACTCAGGAGAAAAAGATTTTAACCTCAAAGCGTTCACATTTCTCCCTTTCCAAGTCAGCAAGAAGAACAAGAACTAATTTATGTTTACAATCACTCAGTTTGATTAAAAAGTCATACTTCAACAGCTCTGAAGATGCATTTTCTGAACATCCTCCTTTCCATTCAATTAATTCCAAATGATATTTGCCCAGAAAATGTAGAGCGTGTTTAACAGCAATGGAGATAATGCTAAAGCAAGCAATCCCTGCTTAAAACTCGGGCTCCCTCCTGTCAGCATCCTTGCAAGAACATTACACCTTGATTCCCTCATTAATACTGTTCTGCATTAGCCTAATGGAAAGCTGGGGGATGTGTGAGGCAACAGAACCCAGCACACAAACAGCATTTTCCATATGGCACGTTTCCAGTGACCTTCTCCATTTTCCTCACCATAAAATCCCTGTTTTTCAGGGCTGCACTTGAGATTTTGCCACGTCCTTAAATGCTGAGCATCCCTCTCCCCGAGTCTGAATCCTTTGGGATAGGGACAAGGCTGGGATTTAGGATGCTGGTTCTATTTTTAGTTGCACCAGTGGCTTTTTTTCCTGGGTAAATCGCATCAAATGGGACCTGACTGACACAAATTGAGGAATCACAGCTAATGCTAAGAGAACAGGTATGGATCTCTGTTTGCATCTGCTTCCCAGGCGGCCCAAATAGAGCAAATTAAACTTTATTGGCTTAAAAAAATATAGGAAAAAAGGATGAGGTTCTATATGAAGTTACTAAGGCCTTGGCAATCACAGCAAATACACGAGTCAGCATTTGACTCTGTCAGGTGGGTCACACACTAAAAATATTTATTTTGTGTCTTGCTGACCCAGTGTCAGAAATTAATGAGGCTGGGAGGGACCTCTCCAGGTCATTTTGGGCCGTTTTTCCATGTTTTCCCCTGGATATTCAGTTGACCATGATGCCTGAAGTGACTCCCAGAAACAGAGCCCAGGCAGGAGGGAGGGAATAAAGGTGGATATTGATTGGAAAGGCCTCCAAAGGCACAGCCTGGGGAGCCAGAGGCTGCTCTCACCATGGAGCCCAGCATGGACCCCGAGTCACGAGTTCTTCACCCCTTTAGAGCTTTGGGCCATTTGCATCTCAGCATCAATTCCCCAATTCAAACTTTAGCTCATGATGGCATTTCCCCAGCTCAGCCCCCCTTCTCAAGGTGTTGGGTTGCACATTTTGGGCCCAGGACAGTCTGGGTGTCCTTGGAGAGCAGCCTTGGAGAGGCTTTGTTGTGTCAGTGTGACCGTGAGAGAGCAGCAGCTCCCAGGCTGCAAAACCCTGCAGAGTCACAGCCTGAGCGCTGCAGGGTTTGGGAAATAGCAAAGTTAAAATCCAAGGCATCAACCATGAGCCAAAACCTCAGGACTGTGCTGATCTCTTTGAGAAGTGCTTGGGCTGGGCAGCAGCTTCCAGGAGCACATCCCAGCCAGGCTCTCCCTGCTGGGGAGCTCTCAGGGACAGCCCTGGGAGAGGCAGAAGCTGAGGAAACACTTGAGCAGGAGAACAGGGAGAGCAAGAAGCTGCTGAGGATGGTTCTGCCACCTCTCAGCGAGTCAAGCAGACAGCTCAGCTCCTGGAGTGCCTCTTAACACCTCTTCATTCCAGTGCTTTTCCCTCGGAAAGGGTTCCTCCACCTCTTCATTCCAGTGCTTTTGGAAAGGATTCCTCCACACCCTGCAGAGCATCGCTGCCTTGCCAGCATTCCCAGAATTTTGCCAAAAATAGAGCACTGTGAAAAACCCCCTCGTGATTTTAATCGGAATATTTCCACCTTTTTTTTCCCTGTAAAAGGGCTTTTACTGCCCACCTGTGCAGCTTCCAAATGCCCTGCAAGGCTGGGGGAAAAAAAAAATAATAAAAAATCGCAGGAATAATTAACTGGCGTAATTGAGCGGCGAACGCCACACCTGCAAGGTTTGCAAGCCATGAAAATTTATGGTTTCATAATGGAATGTGGGTTCGGTTTAATGGGTAAAATACAGCACTGCAAGGGAAACAACTGTAAATTTTCATGGCTAACAAACTTTGCAGGTGTGGTGTTTCATGCTTGGCTGCCCTGTTTAATTATTTCTAGGTTCGTGGAGAGCCCAGCAGAAGATCATGAAACCAACCATCTTTGAAAATTTGATTATTTTCCTTGAAATTACAAATGTGGCCAGCTGAAGTGGCCCTGCTGCAGGTAGAGTTGGGCCTCAGGTATGTGAAAGAGAAATCCTAGTAAAATTAAAAGATTTGAGATTTTGGTGTGAAGGGAAAATACGAATCCATGAGATTGAGAAAGAGGGGAAAAGGACGCTCAGTTTTGATGTTCAGCCCTTTTTATATGATTACAGAATATAAATCATTCTATCTACCTGCTTCATCTTGTTAAGCATTGCTGCCTCTTTAATGTTGGCGAAATCTCTCCTTTTGATGTAGATCGTGGGGTTTTAGCTCTGGATAAACCTCAAACGCAAACCCAATATGCCATAAAATGGGATAGATGTGGAAAAAAAGCAATTGATTCAACAGCCACCAGAATTAACAGAAACCTTTCCATTGGTTTGAGTCCTTTTTGGAGCAGATTTTCTGATTTTTGGGAGCAGAAGCTTTTTTTTCCTCCTGCAGTGCAAACGTTGATCAGAGTGATTTTTCATCTCTGTGCTCCAGCAGGGACTGGTCTGGAGCCTGAACTTTGTCCCTGCTCCACCAGCAGCACGAGCTGTGCCAGCACCTTTGGTTTACAGATCCCTGTCAAGCTGTCAAAGCAATCAGGAATTCAAAGCACCCCAGACCTTTTAAATGCTGCCAGTGTTCTGTCAGGAAATAAATTCAAGTACTGGGAAGCTTTCAGAGTCAACGTCCTTTCTTACAGTGAAGGGCCACGAGGAATTGTTAATTAGTGTATTCTATTATTTTGCATTTACTGAAATTATAAACACAGCGTCTTTTAAAACAAATTGTGATTCAGACTCCAGTCAGACAGGAACACTTTTATCATGGTGAGTTTCCAGACCTTCAGATAACACTTGACAACGGGGTTGTTCCTTGTAGATTAAAAGGTTCACAAGCATTCTCGAGTGGGTCTTTGAATTAGAGAAGGGAATATTGATATGCTGTAAAAAAATACATTTGAGGGTAAAGAGAGTTGAGAGAAATCCATAAAGCTCAGGATCAAGGATCCTGGTAAAGCAACTTTTGAACTGATGTGACCAGACAGTACCTAAAGCTCTCCAAGGGTTCCAGAAACTTCTAAAAGTGGCCAAAGCCACTTAATAAAGAGTAAAATTCCTCGTCCTCCTTCCTCCCTGGAGGAACTGAAAGCTGTGGAGATGTGGCACTTGGGGATGTGGCTTCGTGGTGGCCTTGGCAGTGCTGGGGGACAGCTGGGCTCCATCTGAGAGGGCTTTTCCAACCCAAACAATTCCATGGTTTCCTCTGGCACTGCCAGAGCCTCAGGAGGGTCTCTACCTCGATCCTACTCCAGCTCTTCCCCCTGTGAAATCCCTCCAGCCCGGCAGAGAGGGAGGGTCCAGGCAGAGCTTTTCAGGAAAACGTTCCAAACCCTCCTGGAATGGCAGCTCCAGAGCAGACACCAAAGCCTCTCCATGTTCTTCACGGCTCTCACGCAGAAACAAAACCACCAGAAAATGCTTTCTAACAAAAAAAGGACTGGAAAATGATTTTTGATGTAGATTGTGGGGTTTTAGCTCTGGATAAGCCTGAAACACGAACCAAATATGCCACAAAATGGGATATATGTGAAAAAAGTGATTGATTCAGCAACCACAGTCACCAAAGATGTTTCTGAAGATTGAATTTCTTTTTTTTTTTTTAATAAAATAAACAATTTCTCAGTTGTTCTCATTCCATCTCCCCACTCTGAGCTTTGGAAGTTTTAGGAATTAGAAGTTTTGTGTAATTATTATCACATCGGTTTTGATTCTGGAAAAGTTACAAAGAGCCAACAGCAAAGCCCTGACCCTGTGGTTCCCACCAGCACCAACCCAAGGTCTCCCAGCACTGTTTTCCTGTAATTTTGCCAGAATTCAGGTCTGTCAGTGCTTGCACTACTCTGTCCTGAGAAAGAAAAGCAAAAACCTTTGTAAGAACTCCTTTTTTCGATGCTAGGACTGCAAAGAAAACTTTCTTCCTGTGGTTAAAACCTTCTTTTACGTCCCTGAGGAACCACAGGGCCATGGTACGGGGAGGGGATTATTCTGCATTAGCATTGTTTTAAATCCATCAAAACACTCAATTCTCCACAACCGTGTGAGATAAAATAAAGCCTCCTGTTTATTTTTTATTCCTTGAATCTCAGGCTGGAAGTTTTCTTTCAGTGAAAGCATCCATTACCTCCTCCCTGCCCATCCCTCCTGCTGGGCTGTGTTGCTTCCCTCATACTGAGGGTTTTCTCCGGCATAAAAATAATGGCATTATTTACAAAAAAAATGTAAACTTTTTTTTGTGGGAAATGCATTATTTGTAAAGCAGATTTTGCCTCAGCCATCAGAGTAGCAGCAGGCAGAGCTCACTTAAGCTAGACACAATCATGTTTTCTAACTTGATGGAAACATTGTTTGAAAACATGGTTGGGTTTTTTGCTGGGTTTCGTGTTTATTTGTTTGCTTGGGGTTTTTTTTTCACCACAGATTAGTGGGAGTACTTTTATTTAAACAGAAAAGTAAATAAGGGGCAGCTTCTCCTTTCTGGAAATCTTTCTCTTTCCAAGTTTGCACTTCTCAGCTGTATTGGAATGAAAGAGCTGGGCACAATAATTTGAAAAAAGCAGCAGTAAACACTCAATGCAGTAATTAGAGAAGCAATTCTGTCCAAAATCTTTCCATTGGATTATTCCCTCTTTGTTGCTCAGCTTTATCCCATCCCTTCCTGCAAACACAGGCTGCTCATCTTCCTTTTAGACAGAACTTCAGAAATTTCAAGCTGCTTCATTTTAATAAATACTTAATAAATAAAGCAGCCCATCAGAGCTTTCCCAGGATCTCAGGGTGTGTGACAAAGAAAGGCAGGATAACGACTGAACACAGCTGCCAAGAGCTAAACTGGATTTTGTAATCATTCAATTATTCACTTAGCTCCAAAAATATCTTATTTCTGAACAGTTTTTCAGGATCCCCAAAGTGTTGCTGAAGAAAAACACCGACTACTGCACTAGGAGGTTTTTTCCCTCCTTTAATAAATTAACTATTTTCCACAAGAAATATCAAAATAAGACATGTTTGAGCAAAAAGCCAGCGACTGATTTTATCAGCTGTGCCTGAAGCAGGGGGCTGAGCTCAGTGGTTTTATTAGAGGGGAATAATGTTTTAATATGATGTGATCAGCTGCAGCCTCCCTGATTTATCCCAATATCAAACACATCCTAAGAAACAAGGCCCTGCAGATCCTAATTATAAATTAATCCAGTTTCCAGCAGAGTTCCTCCATGGAATTTGCCTTTCTGCAGGCACAGAATTCCCAACCTGAGGGTGGATCTTGCTGCTGGTGCTGTTGGGTGGAGCCTCCCTCTTCCCAAAGGGACAAAGCACAAGGAATCAACCCAGGACTCATTTGGGCCCCTCCAGCCAAGCTGAGGAGTGTATCCCAAATAAAAGTGCCCTGTGGGATCCCCCATTCCCATTTTTTGGGGGTGCCTTTTGTGCCTCTCATGGTCTGCAAACAAAATGCCCAACTAAACTGAGGCTGCAGAGAGCTGGACTTGGCTGGGCTCAAGGTTAAAAGGGCAAATTGGGCTGTCCTGGTCATATTTGCAGCTGTATTTCAGAGCAGCTGAGTAGAAGAAAATGCAGGTGTGATGTAATTTTAATTATTTTCTGTAATTACGGGGAGAGAGCACAAACGAAGCTGTTCAACATCTTTTATTTAATGCCTTTGAAGACAAAGATTGTACTCCTGGTCCCTTTCTGTTGCTGAAGCAGCTGTGCTTCAGAGGAGAAACCCTTAAAACAATGTATTGTCTAATGTTTTGTTGGTTTGTTTTTAATCTGGAGTGATCAAAGTTGTGATTTTTCCATGTCCTTGCTGCAAAAATATGTTTAAATATATATATATATATATATATATACACATATATATGTATATATCCTTTGAAATCAACAGAACAGGAACAATCTTGGTGTTCAGCCCTTTGCCATGTCCTCCAGCTGCTGGAATGAGTCTTTCCTTGGATACTTTTCCAAATTAAGAGATTAGACACTGATTAAAATACTGCAATATCCCCTCTATTACAAGATCTCCTATTAAAATATCTCATGTTACAAAAGAACCAAGCAGTTGTCTGTAGTAAAACTTGTTCCATCTGAATGAATTCCAATCAAAGCAGTTGAAAACACAAAAATTCCAAGTGAAAAGCGAGGGTGATGAATTGTCCTCAAACCTCTCAGCTTCTACCAGGTTTTGGCAAAAGCATCTTTGCTTTAGGTTTCCAGCAGTGACATCAGAGCTGGGGAGAAGGTGCAGATTCCCTTTTACTGAGATTAAAACGGGGGTTATTTACTTTAGATTAATGCTGTGAGTCATTGTCCTTCTAAACGATGCAGGTTTGACTCTCCCGAGGTCACCCGAGGCGAACCCCCGTGCCCAGCCCTGTTTATGCAATAATTAATCTCACAAGTGACAGCCCAACCTAACAGGCTTACCCAGGGATGACGTTTTAATTTGCTAAAATATTTTTAAGCGGGATTTACGCAGCCAGCACCTCAACACACAGCTGAAAATAACGTGGGAGAGCAGCGGAGGGGGTTTTGCACAGCCAGGTTTGGGGACATGTGCCATCTGAGGAGGTGTGGGGTAGGATTTGGGATGTCACAGAGGCCAGGGAAGCTCTGTCCTGCTCCTCCCAGGGTGGAAAAAAAACCAAGGAACCTACAGCAGGTGAAGCTTTTAGAGCCGTTCACTCTGAAACCGATGGGAACTGTCCTAAGTTCTGAATTCAGCAGGACTTTGCCGCGTCACCTATACCTGGCACGTGCTGGAGATGGGAGGGAATTTGGGGGGAAAAAAAATTATATAGGACGTGATGTCAGACTTGTCCCTGATTCTGCCCCTCTCCAGAAGTGCTTTTGAGGCAAACACAACGATTTTCATCGATTAAAAAAACCCTTTAAAGCATCTATTTAAGCATCCCTCTGCCAAGAAACTCTGCACGCACCGCGGTCATCGCCAACCTCACAAAACTTCAGCGGTCAAAACAAATCACTGAGAGCAACTTAAAAAAAATAAAGATGACAAAAAGGCACATGCTGCCTACTCTCACCTTTTCTAATTAAACGCCTCAATTATCGAAATGATTGAACTGTTCTACAGAACACGCTCAAACCCAGATTTTCAACTCCTTTCCCCCAGTGTTCAACTCTGTTGTAATGCAGATTTCTGGGTGGCTCCGGCTGTAAAACACCTGAAATCCCAAAAAGACTCTCACTTAACCAGCCACTTAAACATCCCACCCCAATCGCAGGTGAAACGGAGCCAGAAAAGCAACCCAGCTATTTACAACCCCAGATTTACACCCAAATAAACCCGGGGAGGGATCAGCACAAGCAGAACCCGAGCTCCTCCAGATGATTTGGGAGCCTCACCATGTCTTTAAGTATATTTTAATACAAAATTCCCATGAAACAAAACCCTGATTGTTTTTAACCTCCGAAGCTGAATAGATTAGAGGGGGCAGGTGCATTATTGATTTAACCACAGCCACGAGAGTCAGAGCACCTCGTATCTTGCCCCTTTAGGATTTTATATCGCAATATTCATCCGCAGTTCGCCATCTCGGGATAAAAACACTTTTTGGCACAAACAAAGGTCACGTCCGTGGAACCTGGCGGAGTAATTACAGCCCATGGAATAAAAAAATGTTCCTTAGGGATGTTTTGCTTAAGGAAAAGGTGAATTAGCTGGGAAATCCCAGCAGCAGCGAGCACAGGGTGGTTTTGGGGGCGATGCCTTTGGGCAGGACAGGTCCAGGATGGGAATTGAGACAGCACCAGCTGGAAACTTTCCTTTAAACCAAATTAAAAGTGCAGACTCCAAAGGGATTCGATGCGTTTTTGAGTATGAATTACCTTTTTTCCCACGCCTGGTTGCTCATGAGTTTCCAGGCTGATCTTCCTTGGGTCATTCTTCTTTTAAAAAAAGTTCTCCAGCATCCACTGTCTGATTCCAGCGCTTAAACATTCCGAGGAAAAAAAACCCCAAAACCCCAAAAAACCCAAAACAAACAAACAAACAAATAAAAAGCATTTAAACTCATCAATGGCAAAGGAAAAGGAGTGCATCCATCACTGCATCACAGGCATGCCCAGGGGAAGTAAGGGATGAGGGAGAGGGGAAAAAAACCCTCTTTAGGCCAATCCTCCCACTTAATTATGGGAGTATCAACCTAATGGTGTTAATTAATGTTTGCCCCATTTTAATCGATATCTAAACCAAAGATGATAATGAAGGTGAAAGTTTTCCTTGCCGGGATTTTATGATTATTGATCATTACAATCGGGGATGGGTTAGGGAGGAAATAAAGGGAAAATGAGGGATAAGGGAGAGGGAGAAAAACCCTCTTAAAGTTCCCTGGGCAGCTTTAGGCCAATCCTTCCACTTAATTATGGGAGTATCAACCTAATGGTGTTAATTAATGTTCGCCCCACTTTAATCGATATCTGAACCAAAGCTGATAATGCCGGGATTTTATGATTATTGATCATTAAAATCAGGGATGGATTAGAGGTTGTCAGCAGTCGATGGGCCCCACCTAAGGGCATTCAGCACTCGAGCCTTCAATTGGGAACTTGTTTTTTTCCCACCAGGATGTGAGCAATTAATGAAAAATAATAAAGCTTTCATTATGATTGCCCCTAGATTGAGGAATTCCGCCTCCAGCGCCGGCACGGGGAGCAGGCAGGAGCGGCCCGTTGTCCCCACCCCGAGAGAAGGAGCAGCGAAGTTAATCCCCAATTAAAGCTTGCTAAGGATGGTTTGTTAAACAAACACCTCTGAAGTGCTGCCCTTCAGAGAAGGAGCATCGAGCACAGTCGGCTCAGGCTCTAATCCTGTCCTGGGGTGGGTGACACCAACACAAACCTCTCGGGCTGGCAGCAGAGATGGATTTATCCGTAATTTCTGCAGGACCGCTTGCCCACAGCAAAATACTGAGTTGTTGGGATTGTGGGGTGTGGATATTTTCTTTGAGCAAAATATCTATTTATTTTCTATTCTGAGTTCTTATAATAGCCATAAATTCTATTAGCAGGTACGGTTTCTAATTCTCTGAACCCCTCAGAAATTGTTCAGTCACTGAGTTTCACTCCTGAGCCCTCCCAAAGCTCACACTTCATTTTTTATAGAATCCCAGAATGGTTTGGGTTGGAGGGGACATTAAAGCCCATCCCATTCCACTCCTGCCATGGCAGGGACACTTCCCACTGTCCCAGGCTGCTCCAGCCTGGCCTTGGGCACTGCCAGGGATCCAGGGGCAGCCACAGCTTCTCTGGGCACCCTGTGCCAGGGCCTCCCCACCATCTGAGTAAAGATTTTCTTCCCAAAATCTGATTTAAGTCTTCACTCTATCACTTTAAAACCATTGCCCTTGTCCTTTCACTATCTGCACACATAAAATGTCATTTCCCCTCCTCTTTACTTCTTTTTTTACTTTATTATTTACTTTTTAATTGCTTTAGTTGCTTAAATGAAAAGTATTTTAATTTTGGGTTTGTTTTGTTTTTTTTTTTTTTTAATTAATTTAGTAAAAATAGATGGTGTGAAGCTGAAGTGTTCTTCCAGCTGCAAACAGAGCCTGATGTTAACCTGGAACACGAGAACAATAAAGGCAAAACTGTGGTTGGTTGTCCCCACCACGAAGTCTCCCAAGGCCAGATCGTCACCTCCCAAATCCAAGCGGCTCTGCAGACAGGATTTCACCTCTGCAAGGCCTCCCTGCAGGAGCACAGCTCACCTGGAGGCCACAAATCCTGCCCCAGCGTGGATTTTCTCTCTCCAGAGCTCCTGCTTCTCTTTATCTCTGTTTGTGCAGCAGCCAGGGCCACGGTTCCTGGGCAGGACCTTGAAATGCAACAGTGATGTCCCAGCTGCAGGGCAGGGTGGGAAGAAGAACACACACAAACAAAAGTGGTTTTTTGGGTTTTGAGTGAGGGGATGCGTGTGAAAACCGTTTGATGTAAAGGAGAAGTGGAATTGTGCAGCGTAGAAGTGCTTTGTATACATAAAAATAATGAATTTTAATAGCACAAGCTGTGAGTATAAAGCAATAAAAGTATAAAACTGTGAAAATTTTGAGCTATGGCTGTATAAAAAACTCCTTTTTGTAGCACCAATGACATCAGGGCTCATTCCTACAAACGATGTTTCCCACAAAGCAAGGTTTAGCGATGCATCACCTCACCAGGAGCCAGCAAATTGCTCAATAACCCTGACCTTGCTGCCACCAGCACCTCTGGGAAGGAAAAGCCTGGATTTCCCTTCCAAAAGCTCCCTGCTCTTCACCTGGTGCTCTGTTAAGTGATTAGGTTCAGATAATATCCTAAAGTGCTTCGTTTAGCAGCCAGCTCGTGGCATATTAATTGAGACTTGCAGTGAGTTTTTCCCCTTTGATGAACCTGAGCTGTGAGACAGACGAATGAAATCCCCTGTGAAAACTCAGATTTCCCTGACCTTTTCCTGCCAGCCTCCCGTGCCACCAGCAAAGAGCCAGTGCCAGCTCCTGACCCTCTGACTGAGCATCTTGGGATGCTCAGGCTGCAGGGACAGCTCTTGGGGTGCTGAGGGGTTTTATGAGCCGTGGGAATGGCAGATCCCAGCTTTGGAAAAAGGCTGGAGAGGAGTGGGGATTCCACTGCCCGTGGCAGGGTAATCACAGCCTTGGACAGAGCTCTGGCTCCCACAGCCAGAAATTCAGATTATCCCCAGCACTGGGGTGGCACTGGGAATGTGCAGGAGGCACAAAAGGACCCAGGACTGGCTCAGGACCCAGGACCCAGATGGTTCCTGCTGCTCTGGACAGCAAATCCCTGGTTTTTATTTTTCATTTCAGGGTTTGACAAGTCCAGGTCTGTGTGTGCTCTCCCAGCACCAGAGGAGAGGGGCTGGAAAACACAACCAGCAGCATCACAAAAGTCATTTTGGGGGTTAATTTGGGCTTGGGGTTTGTTGGTTGCGGTTTTCTTTCTTGTAAAAGCTCTCTTGTTTAGTTGTGCTACATGAATCCTTGATGAGGACCACAAAGGAGTCAGGCAATATTCAAATCTCCGAGCCTGCTGCAAATTTGGGCACCAGTGGAAGGTTGGGACTGGCCTGGCCAGGGCCACTGGCTCTTGGAAACCCTCACAGCTGCAGCTCAGTTTGAATCTGAGTGTCCTCTAAATACTTCACTGGAGGAGGCAAAGCAGGGCTGCTTCAAACAAATGGAGTTTTTCCAAATATATTTCATTCTGTGATTAAATTTGTGAGTTCCTCAGTCCCTGGAGTGGTGAGTGAGAGGACAGGAGCAGCAAATCCACCTGGATGTGCTCTGCTCTGTGTGTGTGGAGCTGCTTTTCCAGGAAGGGATGAGCAGATCTGGGAGCCCTGGATCTCAGCCAGAGCCTGCCTTGACAGATGAGAAGTTAAAAACATCCCAAAGTGAGAATTTGCAATTCAAGGAACAGGTAAAAACCCCGAGTGAATGGGAACTCTGGATTCCATAGGTTAAACGTGGTGGCTTTGTGCACAGGGACTCAAAGCTACAGACCAAGCTGATACCTTGGAAAAATTGCTAACAGAATTCTTTGTACAAAAATCCCAATTCCTGTAAGAGGATTGGTAACTTGGAAAAATTGCTAACAGAATTCTTTGTACAAAAATCCCAATTCCTGTAAGAGGATTGGTAACTTGGAAAAATTGCTAACAGAATTCTTTGTACAAAAATCCCAATTCCTGTAGCAGGATTTGTACCTTGGAAAAATTGCTAACAGAATTCTTTGTACAAAAATCCCAATTCCTGTAGCAGGAATTGTACCTTGGAAAAATTGCTGCCACAATTCCTGTAACAGGAGCTGGGATTTTTGTACAAATAATTCTGTTAGCATTTTTTTCCAAGCTATCAGAGTTTGTCTCTGCTGCATTGGTACCTCTGTGTGCAAATCCTTGTGTTAAGAGGATCCCTGGGTCCCCATCCAGGCCAATTAATTACCTGATTAATTACCACACTGTCCCTCCTGCTGGGTTGTGTTGCTACACTCTTACTGGGGGTTTTCTCCGGCATAAAAATAACGGCATTATTTACAAAAAATGTAAACTTTTTGGTGGGAAATGCATTATTTGTAAAGCAGATTTTGCCTCAGCCATCAGAGTAGCAGCAGGCAGAGCTCACTTAAGCTAGACACAATCATGTTTTTTAACTTGACAGAAGCATTGTTTGAAAACATATTTGGGGTTTTTTTGCTTGGTTGTGTGTTTATTTGTTTGCTTGGGTTTGTTTTTTTTTTGCCTTAGGGTTTTGAAACTGGGAGAGGGCAGGGATAAACTTTTGAGGAGCTGGCAGTTCATCCATTTGCTTGGTCCCAAGCATTTTTACCCAGCCTGGGACAGCAAATTAATCTCCACAAAACATCCCCTCTTATGGGCACGGTTCCATCACCCAGCTGAAGAAAGGGAACAGTTCATCCTGCAGCCCTTCCCCTCCCAAGGCCTCTCCCAGACAATTCCAGCTCTATCCTTATCAATCCTATATCCCCCTGCTGGGAAATGTCTTCATTTCCATATCAGCACTGCCACAAGGAGGGATATAATATCAGGATTGCCCTCTCTCCCCTCTATTTAGAGGAAGCTCTAAATAAATGTGGCAGAGAATTCCCATCTCTTGTTTTCTTCTTGTCCACTTTATGGCCTCCATGAGAATTGCTGCCTGTTCCATGGGAAAATGAAACATTTTACAAAAACAAGCCAGGATCCTCACTCTGTGTCTTCTTTGGAGTGTGTTTCTCTGGAACATCTGGCTGTAAAATCAGGTTTTGAGTTCAGAGTCACAACAAAAGCAGCTCTCTGCGCTGGACTGAGGTGCTGGATGCTGTTGTGACAAAAAGGATCAGGTAAAATGAGACATTTGGGGTTAATTACAACCTCCCTTTTGGCCTCCGGAGCTGCAAATTAAAAATATTTTAATTTTGCAGTGGTGCAGTGCCCACACTCTGGGGATGTGGCTGAGCCTCTCCTGCCTCACAGTTACAGCATTAATTGAGTTCCCTAAAATGTCCCAATGGCTTCAGAGCAGAGCTGGGTTTTCTCTCTGCCTTCTGCTCTCCAGCACAGTTTTTTGTCACCCACACTGTCCCCAGGACAGATTTATTGGGACACACCTGTGTTGGACAGGGGGGTTGAATACACTTGTCCCTGCAATGTGGTTTTAAACAAAAATGCTAAAAATACCGATTCATGAAATAAAAATAAAATAAAATAAAAATACACATTCATTCCTTAGACAGGAATATTTAATGTGAAGAAAACAATAAGTCAAACACGATATTTTTATATAATTTTGAGGGAATTGGGGGATATAAAAGGGAGGGAGTATCTAAAATAAGTTGTAGAGTCCTTGCAGAATATCCAGCAGCTCCCTTGTAGTGTCCACTCACTTTCACTGAAGGTTCAAATGAAATCCAGTGGTATTTTTTCTGATCCATGGCTACGTGAACAATTCCTCATGTATGAACAGAATCCTCTGGATGGACTCACTTCAGACACAGAGGGCTGGGAATGTGCTACAGACCAAACAGTCAGGTTTCACTGGGATTATTTAAATTCCTGTTCACCAGGGTCTAACAACACCTGTCTGAAAGCAAGGAAAGCGCTTAAAAATTGAATGCATTTCTGAGAGAGCCCTGTCTGGGTATGTTTTAGTGACAGGAGAACATCCCAGTACACAATACCTTAAAAATTTAGTACAATAGGACAGGAAGAATGTGATAAAGCACAAAAAATGCCAGTGCAGGTAAATCTTCCAGTGTGTTTGCATGCAAGGAAAGTCTGGGTCATGCAAAAATCCAGGTGCTCTGTATTAATCGTGTTTTCTTCCCCAAAAGAGAACAGTTCCTGGAATTTCACCCATGGGCCATTTTCTGTGTTTTCTTCCCCAAAAGAGAACAGTTCCTGGAATTTCACCCGTGGGCCATTTTCTGTGTTCTCTTCCCCAAAAGAGAACAGTTCCTGGAATTTCACCCGTGGGCCATTTTCTGTGTTCTCTTCCCCAAAAGAGAACAGTTCCTGGAATTTCACCTGTGGGCCATTCTCCCTCTGTGCATTTTATGGGATCAGCTCAGGTCAGACCTGCCGTCCCCAAATAATTGTGTTCCCAGCTGTACATATATTTACGTCTTCATTTTAAACGTGTTCTCTGAGCCTTCGCTCTTTAGCAGTTCTCAGCAGCTCCAGGCAGGAGCAGGGAATGCTCAGAGCTGGAGTTCAGTCCCATTCAGGAGGACGGAGCTGAAACCTGCCCCAGGTAAGGAACTCCCCTGTCTTTAATCTGAATTGGGATCTGGACTCTCTTGAAGTTGCTCAGCTCTTTTTCTTTTATATTGAAATTCACACTTATTTTATTTCATTATGATTATTTCCCTTTCTGAGGAGATTTGGTCCAGGTTTTTTGTTTTTTTGTTTTTTTTTTTTTTGGCAGGAAAGCTGTGTCAGCACTGGCAGAGAAGAGGGCATCTCGATTCTGAGCTGCTTTTAGTCAGAGGTTTCCCATCTTCCTTCCCTTCCCCAAATCCCCAATTAGCATATTCATTAACCGTGAGGTGCTGACTGCCTTGCTCCCATGCTGGGCAGGAAATCATGGACCTGCAGCTCAGCTGAGCTTGGATTAGATTATAAATTAAAACCTCGGGCCACTCTCTGAAAAATTCATGCAAGTTCAACTCTGTCTGTGTTAATTTGCTGTTATTTTGTGTTATTTTGTGGGTGTGCCAGAGGTCCCATTGCTCCAGAGATGATGTGCGGAACAAGGGACCCCTCTTTTTCCAATAAAATTGAAGCCTAAATTCCAGACAGGGACATCCTGCTGATCTCCTCAACCAGGGAGTGGAAGGTGATTTTGGGAGGATCAGGTTGGAAAACGGGATTCACAATTCATGGAGAGCCACAGCTGCCGAGCTCCAGGCAGCACCGCGTGCCCAGAGCAGAATTCCTTCCACTGCACCTTCTGTTCTGTTTGGTATTTCTTTGGAGGCATGAAGAGTTCCTGAAACTTTTGGAGGAACGTCTGGAGAAGAAAGCAGAATAATGGAGCAGAATAGGCACAGCTTCCCAAATCTTACAGATCCCTTTGGTCTGGGAGGGCATGAAGGGAATGGAATCGTGTCAGTGGCCACTCTGAGCATGTCGACCACTCTGCTGCCTTTTTCCAAATCTGGAACTGAAACTCGAGATAATTTTAGTAAGGGAGTTTTATAAAAGAGGATATTTGAAGGCCTTCAGAGGCAATTATGGACAGATGTCCACCAAAGCCCATCCCTCCAGGGGTGAGTGCATTTTTACAGGTTTTAGGAAATTAGGATAATTGATAGAAAGCACCAATTAGGAGGACAGATGGTGATGAAATTCCCCCCCGGGTCAAGCCCCTTCTCTGGAGTCCCCCCCTTGGCACTGGCTCTACTTTGTCCATGAAAATGTATCTCGAAGAGTTGTTCTCAACCTTGGTTCCCAGGAAGAACCAAGATATCATTGAGGCCTTTCACCACCCCAGGGCTTTTGAGGGGGTTTTGGAATTTGTTTTGTCTTTCTGCCTAGGGAAAGGGCATGGAAAATTCCTGGGAAAACCAGCCACTAATATAATAGGCTACAAAGCTACAGATATATGTGCGAAAAATACAGAGAAAATAGATACATAGATGAAAAAAAAAAGCAAAACCCCAAATGGCATCACTAGGATTCTGCATTTCCTCTCAAAACACTGGAGAAGGGAGATGTTGTGCTGTGATAATTTCTTGTGTCGTCTCAGAGCTGGGATAACTTTTTCCCAGGGATATGAAACGAGGTGGAGCACAGCAGCAAAGCCACCCCTCTCCAATTGTTATCCCAGTTGCAGACCACCACATCCCCCTGGGAGAACTCCCAGTTCAGCCTTGCCCTTGAGGTGAAGGGCTCAGCCCCTCTGCAGGACATGGACTGGCAAAATTAATTGATGTGCTTGACGAGAGGATTCGTTTGCTGGTTTGTCCACAAACGAGCTCGGCTGGACGCAGTGCCTTTGTGAGGAACCATAACCTAATTAATCCCATTTTAAAGCAGAGCAGAGCAGTTTGAAATCACACTCATTGCCTCCGTAAACACTGACCACGATTAACAGGGCGTTCCTCAGAGTTGTGGATCAACGGGGAGATACCCAGGCAATGGTGGTGCTCAGGAACTCCCATCTTTCCAGTGATCCTGAATTAGTGCCCTTCGGAGAACCGCTGGAGAAATTCAAATGAGAAAATAATCAGGAGCCTCGGTAATGTGTACCTATGGTAATATAGAATGTGTTACACAATTAAGTCAATGTTAGCTCAAGGAAAACCTTTGGAAATCATTCACTGCTCATGGACTGCCAGACTGTGGGAGCTCACAGCCCCATATCCAACCCAGGACCTTCGTGGCACAAAATTAACTCGGATTTACACAACTTCCTGCTTGATATGAGGGGAAAAACTTCCTTTTTCTTCACCTAATTTTTTGAAATATATATATATTTTTTTTAACCCAAAGCAGGTGCAAATGCCCAGCTCTAGGTGAGTATCCACACGAAGGCTGGATGCACCCCTGGTGGCACGTGGAAGGGAGCCCAGGGCCCCGAGTGCAGGTCCTCAGAGTCCCCCGGCTGGGGAGGGGTGGCAGAGGGACCCCAGGGATGGGCTGTGCATTGCTCAGGTTTCCATCAGCCTTTCTGACAGCCTCAGAGTGGAAAAGACAGATTTTGGGGCAGAAAAAGCTGTTTTGCAGCAAGGATGAGAACGAAGGGCGTGAGACAGTGCCATAGCACAGTGATCTTCCCCTGGGCCAAAGGCAAATGTTCCATCGTATCTTCAAATTTTGCTGACTGTTTTGAAAAATAAGTTTAATTCCAGAGCTGTGCTTTTTTTTTTTTCCTTTTTCCTTTTTTTTTTTCCTTTTTTCTTTTTTTTTTTTCTCTTCCTTTCAGCTGCAGAGATTTTTGTGATTTGTACTAACCTTGAAGATACAAAACAAAATATGTGCTAATGATATTCCTCTCTCCCAGCTGGTGCTGGCAACTCTTTTACTGCTCCACAGGACAAGTGCAAGTACAAATGCAAATACCAGAACCTTGTTGAGAGCAGAGTGTCCCACATTTCAGCAGAACCATTCGAACTACAAGACGTGTAATAAAACAGTTTCTGCTCTGAATGAATAATTGAGCTGCTTCTGTGGGGAGGCCTCTAAAGAGCCATGTGGCAGAATGGGTTTTTTTCAGGCACTTATGAAAGCCATCCCACCTGGAAACCATCCCACACACAGAGCCCACGTTGCTCTTCCTCTCAGCTTGCTTTAATTGCTCCTTCCACGGCTGTACCTCGGCTGAATGGGGAGGAAATGCAGCAGGGGACGAGAAAAAATGTAATTATTTTTAAGGTAGAGCACAATTCTGAAGTCAGAAATTCACTGGGCAGTTTGGGTTTTTTTTTTTTGTGTGAGAATTCTGTCCATACAGTGAAATTCCTTCCCAGGATATCAAAAAGAATCTAAAAACATCTTAATGCTTGGGCCTTGAATTAAGTGATGGAGCTCTTTAGAAGCTCGCTGCCACATCCCTCACCTCACAGGTGCTGTGGGTGGCGCCCATCCCAAAATATTCCTCCTTTAGGCAGGAAATATCCCTCAACCATCTGCTCCAAGTCACAGAGACCACAGCAGAGAAGAGTTTTTACATCTAGAAAACATTTTTAAATTAAAAAAAAAAAACCAACAAAAAACCAACAAAAAACCAAACCAAACCAAAAAACACCAAAAAACCCCAACCCACCCAAAAAAAACCTCAAAAAACAAAAAGACAAAAAAACCCCAAAAAACAAACAAAAACCCAAAGTCTCCAAACAACAAAAAAAACCAAATAAACAAACAAACAAAAACCAACCAAACAAAAAAATCCACCCAAAAAACTGCAAAAAACCCAAAAAAAACCCCCAAAAAACCAAAAACAAATCAGTCTTTCTCCTTGGGATGTAACAGAGAACAAACCCATCAGCAGCAAAACCAATAAATACTAGTAATGCTAATAAAAATAATGATAATAATAATGGTAATTTTGAGAGTATTTGTGATGTATCAGCCTTTCCCACTGTGAGAAGATTGTCAGGAAAATCCGAGCAGCTGGAAATTCAGCCCCACTCTCCTGGCAGGGGCTGAACATCCCCCAGAGGTGCTTTAGCCTGACCACCACAGAGTGTAATTCCCATTCCAAGGTGTAAACTGGGAGTAAGGAAAAGGTTCCTCAACTCTGAGCATTATTTATATTATCTATACCAAAGTTAAGAGTTAAGAGGGAAGAAATAAAACCCTCCAAAGGTTTTCTTTGCCGAAATACAGAGAGGTGGAGAGGGATATTTCGCTGCATCCTTGGAGGATCTCTTTGCTTCCAAGGTCTGCCGGCGAAACCAGAGCAATCAAATCAGAAGGACAAATTCTACTTTTTTTTTTTTTTTTTTTTCTGGATAATATTCCCTAGAATAAATCCCCCCCCTCAGCGTGCAGTGCTGCTCTTTAATTCCAGCAATGCAGATGTTCGCTTTACAAACAGAATGGACAGAATGATGTCAGTGCCAGATCTGCGCTCTCAGGGAGCTCCAGATGAGAGTACACCACGAGCTTCGGGTCCCCACATTTCCTTTCGTTCATTGCTTCGTTACTCAATGCCTCATTAGCAATGCTCGTGCTTAATCGCCCTCTGGCTTGCGCCACTTGTAAACTCTCTGGTTAACGCCACATTTCCCTTCTCAAAGTGACACAGTGACATGGTCTGACATCTGTGATTTACTTCATCGTCATTGCTTTTTTATTTGTGGAGAAAAAGCTGCAGAGACCAGACCTGAAATTTTCTTTTTTTTTTTTTTTTTTTTTTTGGTTAAGGCAAGCAGTGCAGAGCAGAGCATAAAGGAGAGGCAGGATATACAAAGAATGAGGATATAACATTGATGTGTTGCAGGGAATCGTCTTCTATTGTTGCACACACAAAGTTTTGAGAGGTTTCAGTGCTGGAAATTGAAAATATTCATTTTCAGGAAGTGAACAGGTTCATTCTGGGTTGCAAAAGTTTTGCAGCAGCTATTGGAAACAAAAAGGGATTCTATTAATGCCCAGGAATTCAGCCTATCCATTAGAGGTTTTCCTAAAGTCTGCTACTGATTTTTGGTGTTTTCTTTTTGGTTTGCTCTTTTGGAATAAGCAAAGCTTGGGGTCATTTGCAGCCAAGTGCACCTGGATTTTTTTCCCATCCACCCAGACCTGTTTTACCCCTTTGGATTTTCTGCAGCCTGAGCTGTGATTCCATTTATTAGGGAGCACCAATTTAATTCCCAGCAGCAGCAGACTTTGCAGGTAGATCCTTCAGCGAAGCCTCATGCTGAGTGTGGTGCTTCTCAACGTGAATAATGACACCAGGATTTGGGCTGCACTGCTGCAGGAATCAGCCATTCTGCTGACCCTGGAGCAGCTTAATAATTCAATTACACAAGAGAAAAGTAGATCTGTAGCTGCAGAAACATGTTCTGCAAAGCCTACATTAAAAATAAACAACAAACAACTCAATAAAAAACGAAACAACAAAAAAGTACAAACCCTTACACAGCAGCACAAGAACAGCCTCCCTCCTAACAAGCGTTTTCTGCAGGGTCCTTTCCTCCAGCACTGACACAAAAACAATAAAGATCTCGTGGCTGGTTAATAGTTCTGCCTTTAGGGGAGTGAAAAGAAAATTACCCAGACAAGAACAAGCCTCATGGCAAGTTCCTCTCAGGCTTTTGGGCTCCACAGATGGAAGTGGCTTTTGCCCTCAAATATTTCCTAAAATATTTCCATAAAGGGGGATTGTCAGATCAGCTCTGTGCCCCACCTTCCAGAGGCAAACAGAGGCTACCAAATCTGCCCCCAGCAATAAAGCTGTGCCCAGGGTGCTCAGGGCCCCTCTGCTCCTGCATCCATCTCCTGCATCCTTCTTTTTCTTTACCCACCTCCCCAGCACTTTTGGTGGCACCACTGTGACACCTGATCAGTGTGAGCTGGAGCAGAGGCCGGACAAAATGAGAGGAATAAAGCAGGGATTTATGGCAAGGCCTTCCAAGGGCACAGCCTGGCAATGCCAGAGCCCGGCTGCAGCCCTGCCAGGATGGGCCTCGAGATGGGCACAGAAAAGGGGCCTGGGCACGGGGTTTCACACTTGGAGAAGTTCTGCTCCATTGGCACATTGAGGTTCACTGTCCAATTCATCACTTCCAATGATGGAGGTACATCCTCCTTACTTGGACTCCTCTTTTTTACGTTGTTGTTGCTTTTGGGTCTGAGGTTGGGAAGGATTATCCTGGAATGTTGGGCTGGAGAGAATTGTTGTGTCTGACTGCCCTGTGAGGAGAACTCAGTGACACTGAATATGGAGCTGAGAGCTGCACACTAAAGCAGAACAGGAAAAAAACTTGAAACTTAAGGCATGAACTGTAACACATCTGTTCATTGCCACTGCTCCTCTCTGTGGCTGTGTGCAGGTCTGTGTTCTCGTCAGAGGAGAATAAATGAATTTGGTGATTAAATATCTCCCAAGTTGGCTGGAGGAAACGCAGACAGCTTTTCCTAAGC
Source organism: Picathartes gymnocephalus (assembly GCA_013390045.1). Taxonomy (NCBI): domain Eukaryota; kingdom Metazoa; phylum Chordata; class Aves; order Passeriformes; family Picathartidae; genus Picathartes; species Picathartes gymnocephalus. The sequence goes on from WEKY01002687.1 coordinate 85,610, forward strand.
TCACACCCGATGATGCTCCCAGGTTTATTCTGTGAGCTGGATTTTGAGATGCTCCATCTCAGAGTTACCAGCATGGATTTTCTTGGAGTTTAAGAGCCAAATCCACTCCCTTTTTATTTTCACAACTGATGCCTCAATTAAAGACCTGACGTGTGAAACCTTCGATTTTATTTTGGAGAGAATGATGGCCATAAAATCATATAATCACTGAAGGGTTTGGGTTGACTGACAAAGAGCCACCACACCAAGGCCAGAGTGGAGGGAAAGCTTTGTGCAACACTGGGTATTTAGAAAACCTGTGGAAATTATTCCTTTGTTTCACTAATGAACTCAGGAGTGAAACAAATCTGTCACCAGGGCTGGCTGGAGACGTTTTTCTGAAGCCTCCTGACATCTTGCCAGGGCAGCACAGAAAAACTGCCCTCACTATTTCCTCACACAAAGAACATCATAAAGATCCTGTCTTCTGAGGAGAAAGGTCTATTTCCACACTACATCCCCTGAAGTACCAAATCATGGACACTAATGTGTGCTGTAAAGGTGATTTATTCCCTGGGTACGCTGTCACTTGGGGTCTGCAGAGGCCTTTGGGGATTTACCTTTTCCCAGGTTTCCTTTTCACTGATTTATTTCTGGGTAACAATGTGATAAATTCATGGCAAAGCAAAATGCTTTGTTTTCATGTCACGAGGTACACAAAAAGAGAAGCCTTTGATCTTGCCCCTCCGGAGTAAATAAACTTCAGGTTTGTGAAGCTCAGGGATAAAATGTGAAGTTTGCAGAGAAAACAGCAGAAGGAAATGGAGATGCATTTGTGCTTTTGCAGAAGCTGGTTTGATCTTGGGCAAAGGATGAAAACTCAGAGGAAAATGGTTTTGGATAGTCAGGAAATGAAGAAAATGAAGGACCAATTCCCTGCTCCGTGGGCTCTGGACCCCCTGTGCAGATTTGTTTGTGCTGCTCAGTCCCTTGGTGCATCCACAGTCCAGAATATCCATTTAATATGGTCCTGTGAAGGAAATGACAGATTTAGGAGGTGCTGAGACGTTTAGGTAACAGGACCACGGGAGCATCTATCTTACATAAAAGAGAAATACAACCTGTCCCTGCTGGCACTTTGTGTGGGTGGATATGAAGAGCAAAAACATGAATTGAAAATACAAAAATCTCTGCCCTCACTCCTTGGAGCTGTGCCTTAGCTGTGCACAGCTCCTCGTTCTACCCAATGCTGGGGCGGGTCCAGCACCAGTCCCAAAATGCTGCCCCAAATCCTGCATTGAGGTGTCTTCCTCCCTCCAGCCCTAGATGCCACTTTTGGGAAGAGCTTTCTCCAGCCTGGAGCCTGATTTCGGAGAGGAAATGTTTTTGCAGCAGCCTGTGAATGTTTAGCATTGTTGGGAAGAACTTTGGCTCTGTTACAGGCACCGCTGAGCTCTTGGAGCCCTGGAATGGCTTCCACCCTCCCAGGGTGACCCAACCCCATCCAGCCTGGCCTTGGGCACTGCCAGGGACCCAGGGGCAGCCACAGCAAACCTGGGAAACCTGTGCCACCCTCATGGTCAAACGCTTGTCCCTTATAGCTGATCTAAATCAACCTTATTTTATTTAAAACCATTAACCCCTGGCCTACAACCTGCTAAAAAATTTGTCCTCCCACCGAGCGGTGCTTAAAGCAAGGCCCTGTTTCCAAAGAGGTGCATTCATAGAATCAGTTTGGGATGGAAAAGACCTTTAAGGCCACCTTTAAACACCTCTTTGCTGCAGCCCTGAAGGAGCCCTGAAGGTTCTCAGGGCCTGGGGTTCAAACTTTGTGCTCAGATTTCTCTGCGGATCTGCTGAGCCTGGGGTTTTTTGGGAATTTTCCTGCTCAGCAGTCAGGTGCAGGATGCTCTGAGCTGCAAGCACGTGCACTTGTGTTATTCCTGCACTGAATCCCCCTGACCTTCAGGGATTTATCCTTTATCCTTTATTTTTTATCCCTTTTCTTCTTGCACTGTGTGAGTTCTGTGGTGGCCTGGTGCTGCGGTGGCCCTTGGGGACGTGGCTTGGTGGTGGCCTTGGCAGTGCTGGGTTAATTGTTGGGCTTGATGATCTTAGAGGGCTTTTCCAACCTGAAATATTCCATGATTCCAGGGAGAACTGTGGTGCTGCAGTCTCCTCCAAGGCAGAGAAGGTGGGAATAACAGAACCTGCCATTTAGCACCTACATTTTGTACCTGGTTTCATCCTTTCTGTGTCCTTGCCTCCCACCAGGTGTAATCAAAGTCCTCTCCTTTCCCCCAGCTGATTTCCTTGATTAAAACTCCCACCCTTCTGCCTGCCCAATGCTGAAAAGATCTTATTTTATATGATCTTATAGGATCACTCATTAAAAAAAAAATAAAATATATATATATATACCTATATACAACCTACAAATAATTGCCATCCTATTTCCAGCTTTCTGGATGCATAAATCACTGTCCTGTTCAGCAATCCAAACCACAGCCAGGAAAACTTCTGATCCTGAAGGACAACAAGGAAGGGAGCACGTGTTCTTAAATCTTGCCTTGGTCCAGTGGGAGATATCAGGAGATGACACCAGAGGCCTTTGCAGTGTTAAATAAATGGGAATAAAGCACTTTGACTCGTGGAAAGAGTGGGAATGAAATTGAAATTGTTGGAGAGGAGACATTCTTTGGGCTCTTGAGATGTTCTCCAGTGAGATTTTTCCTTAAAAATGCAACCTAAGGTGGAAATATTAGAAGATTTAAAAAATATCTATCTAGTTTCAGGTAAGGAATTATCCATCTGAACTCTAACTGGGTCATAGCTCTTGCAAGGTAGTGGAAGTTGCATCTTGGAAAATCATGTTTTCATTCTTTCTTTTTTTTTTTCGTTCCATGAAGTGAAGTGGAGAATGAAACCTGGATTTAAATGGTCCCTGAGATTGAGTACAATGTCTGTTTGCCCAGCCAGTGTGTCCCTGCTGAAAACCAGCCTGCCCAATTAATATGCATTTATTCATTGCCTTATTTATTTATTTATTGCAAGGATAACTTTCTGGAAGCTCTAGGAAAATGTTGCAGCCACTATTGCTTCACTCCCAACCTGAGCTGCTGCAAAAAGACAGACTGGAATGTAAATTTGATGCATTATTTATTATCCAAGGGTTAACTTAACAAAGAAAGAGATAAAGATATTTACATTTGCTAATTTGATACTGAAGCTGAGCTGATCACTGGGGTTCTAAAATTGCCCACGCTCTTACTTTTGTATTTCTGTGGGGTTGTTGCTGACATTCCCTGATTTCTCTGCCCTCTGCAGAGATCCCTCAGGAAGATTTGTCAGAGCCGGATTAGATCCTGAGATCAGAGAGTTGTTCCAGCAATGCCTGAAGGACAATTAGTGACTGTAGACACAAATTATTGACACAGTTTGGGCTGGAGACCGTCCTTGTCCAGAATAAATTTTAGTGCTCTCTGTGGACTACCAAGGTCTCCTTGTGGGCTACAAAGGGGGTGAAACCACTGGCCAGCATAACTCAGAAGTTTTAATATTGTATAATAAAGCCTTTTGAAGATATTTCTCCAGGCTGAGGAAAGAATAATACACCTCTTGTGCTGCCGGAACTGTTAGGGGATAAATAAATTATCTGGAATATTTGGGATGGTTCTTTCCTGTCCAGAACTCATTTATACACTCACTGCTTTCTCTGGGCAGGGGTTGCTCTTGCCTGAGCTCTCTGTATTTCCACCTACACGTTTCTCTCAAATTCTTCATCTCCAAACATTTTATTTTTCACCTGGCTGTAGCTCAGTTGAATTATGTTTTAACTGACGTTTTCCATCCCACTCTCTCCAGAGCACTTCTGCATCTTCTTCCAGAAAACTTTAAATATTTCTACTCATGCAGAGCCTCGATCTGGCCCAAATTTTGATGTGATTTGTCTACATCCTCTACAATGATGACCTTAGGAAAGAGGAGCACAGGAGATCTGGGTTTTCCCAAATAAAGGCACCCACCAGGGTGATGCTGCTCCAGCCTTCGTGAGATGCTCCACACCAGGGAGAAAGGAAAGAGTGCTGAGGAGAGGCCTCTGTTCCACCACAAAAATCACTCTGTTTCTACCTCAAAAGCCTGGAAAACAGCTTTTCCCTGCCTTCTCCCAAACTGCAGGAATTCCCCCTGACCTGCATAGTCTCTGATGAGTCTTTAAGCTTTTGGGTATTTATTTAAATGGCTGCCGTAGCTTTCAGCTTTTCTTGCTGGTCACAGTAAATCCAAGTTAAAAGAGGGAGATATTGCTATGGAGAAAATGATAATCTAAAATAAAAACAACCTGCTAATGTGTCCTGAATTGTCCTGATGGGCTCTGGAGGGGACCTGGCAATGAATGGTGCCTTGGTGCCCACCACAAGTGTGGGTGAAACCCCCATCCTCAGGGGATGCTGCTGGACTCACCTTTAGATTCAAATCAGGTCCATTTTTCCAATCACCTGGGAACTCTCTCAGGCTCCCCGGTTACATCAAAGGCAAGACAAACCTTTATCTCCAGCGCTGCTGAACATCATCTGAAAAAACTTCACTGGGCAAATGTGCAAAATTATCCCTTCATGCTTTCCAGTTGCTTCAAAAAAGTTTCAATTTCTCCTTGCTGCAGAGTATTTGTTTTCTATGGGGGGTTAACCTCCCCCCAGTTCATTCACACGAGGAGCTCTGCAAGGAGGAGCTCTCCCTGTCACTTGATTTCGCAAACAGGTTCTGCTCAGACCAGTGGGGCTGTTCTCAATCTGTGACCCCACACGAGGATGGAAAAGGGATGAGAATTAACCCCTCTTACACTGCATCTCATTTCCAACTGAAAACGAGAACTGGAGGCACAGCCTGGGAAAAGGTTTTGTAGCTTATTTTCGATTTATTGGGAAAAAAAAGCCTCCAAACTCTGTCAACATGACATGAAAATTTGTCTGAGCTTTTGGCAGACTTAAAAATAATAATTAAGCTTTCTCTCGGAGTTGAACAGAATGTTCCCTTCAAATCCAAAATTAAACGCCCTTTCCTACTTGAAAGCTTGCTTAAACATCTACAAATGAGATGAAAATATATTTAGGAAGTAAATATTGAATTAAAAATCATGTTGATTTATGGCAGGAAGTATGGACATACCTGGGTTTTAGGGTTTACTCTTTAGGGGATTTTTTCCCCCACAGTTTCTTTGGACTGAATAAATCTGGCAAAAATGAGTAGTTCAATAAAAGTTTCGGATTCTAAGATATTCTGCAATGGCCCATAAGAACGGTTGCACTGATCTCTGATGCTCAGGGTAGAGAAGCTAACACAAAAACTGATTTTTGAGAACGCTCCTAAAAATATAAAATGGTCAATAAAGAATGGTAATTGTGGAAGACCTGCACTGAGTCCCACATCAGTGGTATCCCAAATTTCCAGTGAAAAAGGGGCTCATTTTCCTGTTTCACCTCTTGGAGCCAGAAATCCTAAACCCTGTGATCCCCCCAAAACCCCCTTGAGCTGCTGGTCATTGTGGAGTGTGGGGAGCAAGGAAACCCCTGGAAGAAGATGAAGCCACCTGAATTTTTGAGGCTGGAGATGAACGTGGCCCAGGACTGGAAGGGAAGATTACAGCCCTCATGTTTTTCGTCGGAATTGAGTCATTCTGAAGAGATCCCGAAGCCAGGGAAATCCCCAGGTGTGGCTGGCAGGTTTAGTGGCATTAGGAACAGGCAGCGCATCACAGTGGGATTACAAAGGAAAGTGCAAACTGCACTGGAAAATTGTCCTGAAATTAAAATAAAAACCCAACCCAAAGGTGCCCCTTTTTCCAGGAGCTCGGAAAAGCCACTTCTGCCTACAAGGAAATATCTGCCAAGTGACAGCATCGATCGTGTGCATGCCGAGCTGCCTGATGCAGCCAAGCCCTGGGAATTTGAACAGTTAACAGCTGGACTAATTAGAGAGCCCAGTATTATTGGGATAACTGATAACCAGGGCTAAGCAAGGTTATTTTGCGAGTAATAGATTTGACTTTGCAAAGAACAGTGGATATTTGCAGAGCTAATGAAAACTGCTCTTCCCAAATTAAAGTGCGAGCAAGCAGGGAAGGAACTGGAGTGCACCTAATTAAAAATGCATGCCGAGGCAGGGAGGCAGAGTCCAAGGGTAAACAAATGGCAGAAAGCAGATTTGTCTGCAATAAATGCAGGAGGAGGGATGAGGTGGCTCAGGGTGCCCAGTGCCAGGGAGGAAGGGGTGGAATTCTCTCCAGCCTGGGGATGCAGTGGTGGAATCGCCATCCCTGGTGATGCCTTAGGGATTTTAGCTTTAATATTTTCCATGTATTTGTAACCCTGCAGTTCTTTAGTGTAGAACTCTAACCTCCACACACAGTGCCAGCTGCTGCTTTCCCATTTGGCTCAGACACAACAATTCCTCTCCAGGCCTGGCAATCAAGGACACCTCACTGTCTCAGGCCCCCAAAAATGCAAACAAAAGTGAGTTGGGGCGAGCAAACTTAGGGTAAATGACTTCATTCCCTGCAGCTGTAATTGCAAGATTAACCCCCAATGTGCAAATGGACCAAACTTCTAAAAGTGTGAAAACCCGTGACCCTGTGTCCATTTTTCTGGCGGGCTTTATCTGCCCAGAATGTACCTGAAGGCCCTTCCATAAATAGAACTGCTTTTTATTCCCTAAATTCTGTCTGGCCTCTGTTTTTAGGTAGCCCCAAAAAGCATCACTGGGACCACTGAAGCCGCGAACAGCTGTGGCCCTGCACAGCCTGGGGTGGTGGGAATGGGGGGATGTGCTCCAAAATTAGGCTTGGTTATCCTGGAGGACTTTTCCAGCCGCGGTGATTCCATGAACAACCCCGGCGCTGCGGGGCCGGCTGACCCCAAACACCGCGCGGGCTCATCCTCATCGCACAGCTCACAGAGCTGCTCCTCAAACGCTCTGCCTTTCCACACACAAATGAGCTTTGGTTTGAACTCATTAGCATTTCCCTTTCTGAACCCTAGGTTGGGTTATTTTTAGACTCCTTTCTCTCGGAGGAATTATGAGTTATTTATCTGGCAGAGTGACGACCATCTCCCACCTCACCTTCGTAATCCGACATAACCTTCACAGTTCTCCTCAGCTTTGTTTGACAAGGAATATGTCACAGGCACAGCTGGGTGGCATCTGCCTTTCCCGGCCTGGAGTTTGGATAAACTTCCCTCTGCTTTGGTGCTCTGGGTTGGTGCAGCAGGATCCCAGCTCTGGGAAAGATTCCCAAGGGTTTGGCAGCTCCAGCTGCTCACATTCAGGGTCAGGGTGGTGTTTCTGTGTCAGAGGCCAAAGAAAAATTCTCCTGAAATCTGCCTAAGGTTTTATTATTTTTATTAATATTTATTTTTATTTTTATTTTTATTTTTATTTTTATTTATTTTTATTGTCTTATCCCTCCCCGTCTCTCCAACAGGATATTTCCTGGGAATCATATATGAGGAGGATATATAGGATAAGGCACGACATAAATTTCCAATATGACAGAAATTGACTGGAAAACTAATCCAGCAATTGCATGGAATAAAGGTTTTCTGAGCACTTGCTGGTATTTCTGGTTTAGTTATGGAAACAACTTTGGCGTGGTGATAGGGATCAGGAATTTGAAAAAGCAAAGCTGTTCCCTTTGGGTATGGAAAAAGTAGGGGTTTTATATCAAATAATGAATGGCTGAGAGAGGTTCTCACCACCTCAGACTGTGCAAGTGAGGGATCATTGAACATTATCCACTTTAACCCAAGTGGGTAAAAAGGAGCTGTTTTCATGGAGTGCCTGATTAGGTAGAGAAGTTAATTGATGCAAAAAATGGAGATAGATTCTAAAAGCTGGTCATTGCTAGGGATGGCAGAAGCAGCCGGTCTCTAATGATACCACTTTATCTCTTTGTGCTTTAATAGAAAGACATGCTTATATTTAGAGCATTTTTAGCTCAAAATTTTAAAAGAGACACGAAGCCTCGTGCATCTGGGTTTAGAGCCACCTCATTAATGATTATGAATGAAGATGGAGTGCCTAACAGCCCCAATTGGCATGTTCCAGACATCTACTTCTTCCCAAAGCATCCAGTGCCAGCCCCTTGTCAAAGAGCAAATGTGGAAATAAAAACCTATGGATGTGAAGGAAATGAATTCCTGCATCTACCAAGGGAAAAAGTTGGCGATGTCCCCACAGCGAACTCCGAACACAGGACATTTGCCAGGGGTGGAAAACACCAGCAGAAGCTGCCTCTTAATATCCTGACATTATTGCAGCAGCTCCTGGCTGTGAAAGGTTTCCACATTTCAAGGAAAACTCAGATCTGTTCTGTTCAAACCACGGTGGGGGTAAATTAATCTTTGAAAGGGATTCATCACAGCTCGCAGGGGAAGTTGAGCTGAAAGTCAAGGGCTGTCCAGAGAGGAGCTCTGAGAGCCACCTTCCCATCCTCATCATCATCCTGCAATTGCATCAGCTCCCATCCTGCTCCTTACTTAAGCAGTTTGCACCTGGGATGGACTGAAACCCTTAACGCTGCTGCACTGAAATGGCTGGAAAATCATTAAGCATCTCCCGTTTTCCTTAACCTAAAGTCATCTAAATCACAAAGCTCCTGGAGAGTGTTACTGGGACTGGAATTCCCAGATGGGATGGTAATTTAATGCAAAATGAAGTCTTATCATATTAAGCATAATTTTTATCGTATCAGTGACTTGCTTAACAGATTAGTAAATGTTGTTTTTCTAAAATCGCCAGACAGCTCCTGAGACGTAATTGGATTATGGCAGTTCATTTTCTCCATCAGCTTTGCAACACTGCAAAAAGCAAGGATTTGTCATTAGGGTATGAAAATCACTCAAATTTCTCTTGTAATTAGACTGAGCCTGCCTTTGCTGTTGGCACATAAATATTGGGTTGTGTCTTCATAGAGAAATCCCTGTTTCCTTTTAGATATACACAGAATAAAACCCGTGTGAACTAAGGGAAGCTAAAAAGGGATGAATAAACTCTAACTCTAAACTCTACAGAGTCCAAACTCTGTAACAGAAGAGTTCATGGTACATTAAATATTTTCAAGAGCACTTCAAAATGGTTTCAGGGATTGTCTTTACACAGAGTAAAGAACAAGAAATGTTAAGATCTTTGGGATTGCTACTTCTTATATATTTATATATATATTTTTTTACTAAACTCAGTTAAATCTCACCAAGTTTTGATGTTTGGTGGCTTCAGACCAATTTCTGCTTGCTTTCCCTTTCCGTAGCCACTGGGCCATGAATTTGTTGGCCACGGCAAAGGTGGCTGTGGTTCACAGAGTGAAAATAAGGGCTGAAGATTATGTACACACTCAAGGTCAGGTCTGAAATAGTGTAAATCCATCTCTATAGAGCTGCTTTAAAGTTACATTAGAGTTGCAGCTGCTCCTTGTAGTGAAAATGCTTTTTCCATACACTGATCTGAAGTTTTTAGGGTCACCCTTGCAAGGAGCTTTGCTGGTACTTAAAGGCTGAGCCAGTCCCATAAAATCAGGATGAAGACTGTTTCCCTCTCTCCCCACTCCAGCACAGCTCATAAAATTCACCCTTTTTTGACCACGTGGATGTTACGTGTCAAATCTGAGCACCTGGAATATGTGGGGTTTATTACTGCTCTGCTATCAGCAAGAGGAACGTTATTCCTGCAAAATCTCCTGGATGGAATTACAGTTTATCCAGCAATATTGAGTGCTAGGAATTCATGTGCATGGCAATCTCTGAGAGCTCCACTTGTACAGCACAAAATTTAGACATCTGAGCCACATTTTCATTTTCATATCATTTACTCTCGCCTACTAATAGCAATATTTGGAATAATTAGTTACAATTCAGCCTGAAGGTCTCAATTTCCATTTAACTGGCAAACTTTCACAAGCAGCACACATTAGCAGTTTGAAATGTCACAGCAAAGTTTAATCAGGCAAGACAATGCATGAAAATGCTTAAAAAATACTTCTAATTGGCAATGCAATTATTTAACTGATTGTCTAAACTGTGGTGCCAGGTACTTTGTTCAAGGCTGTCAATTGAGACTTTCCAAAATGAAAACTGTAAATCCAAAAAAACTGTAAATCCAAGGCCAGGTTGGACGGGGTTTGGAGCAACCTGGGATGGTGGAAGCTGTCCCTGCCTGGGAGTGGAATGAGAGGGGCTTTAAGGTTCCTTAAAATCCAAACCATTCTGGGATTCTGTGATCAACCAGTCAAGGAAATTCCTTTATTATGGAGCAATTCCTTAAGCCAGGACTAACCCCATGGAGATAATGAGGTGTGAAGAGCTGAAAATGAGAGTGTTGGATATTTTGGGACAGAGTTTAAACGCAGAGCTCCTGCTCTGGCTAAGGATGTGCACTCTGGAGCAGCTCTGGGTGCAGAACTCATCCTACTCCTTCGTGGATGGCTTTGGTGCCTGAAGTGGCTCCCCAGAAACAGAGCCCAGGCAGGAGGGAGGGAATAAAGGTGGATATTGATTGGAAAGGCCTCCAAAGGCACAGCCTGGGGAGCCAGAGGCTGCTCTCACCATGGAGCCCAGCATGGACCCCGAGTCACGAGTTCTTCACCCCTTTAGAGCTTTGGGCCATTTGCATCTCAGCATCAATTCCCCAATTCAAACTTTAGCTCATGATGGCATTTCCCCAGCTCACCCCCCTTCTCAAGGTGTTGGGTTGCACATTTTGGGCCCAGGACAGTCTGGGTGTCCTTGGAGAGCAGCCTTGGAGAGGCTTTGTTGTGTCACTGTGACCGTGAGAGAGCAGCAGCTCCCAGGCTGCAAAACCCTGCAGAGTCACAGCCTGAGCCCTGCAGGGTTTGGGAAACATCAAAGTTAAAATCCAAGGCATCAGCTTGAGCCTGACAATTCCCACGTCAGCCAGACCAGAGGACTCCTTTCCTTGCCTTGGATAACAACCTCCCAAACACCTTTTGTGCAGATGTGCTCCCCGTTCCGCGGTGAATGCCAGGCAGTGCTCTCTCCCGGCAGCGGGAGCATTCCCTGCCCCGCTGGGCAGCTGAATCCGGCTGCAGCTCTGCCTGCACCTCGGGCATTTCCCATGCATTTAGGTAACCATCTGGATACAGAGATAAAGGAGAAAGTTGGGAATTCTCACAGGCCTCAGATGAGCTGTGCCTGCGTGTTTGTTAAAGGCACCTCCCCGGGGAGCAGCAGCTGCTCTGCGTCCCTCTGCCTGCGCTCTCCATCACGGGAGGGAGCCAGGCCTCGCACTGAGGAGGATAATTAAGTGAAATAATCTTTCTTTACTGTGTCTTTTCAATTCCCCACTCCCTGCTCTGGCTTTACTCTTCCCCAGAGAGCTGCTTTTTACTGCTAACACCACTTTGGCCAGAAGGCTCCGTAAATCACCTGCTGAAGAACCGAGGTCTCACCTGCGGCTCTTCCCAGTCACACCCCGTGCAACAGTTCCTTAACAAATCCCTCCACAGTGATGGCTCAGCTACAAACTGGAGACCAAAATTCCAACAATTAAAGCAGTTTATAATCTCATCCCATGGCCGGTTTGAAAGCCAGAGTTAAAAATTAACCAGGGTTCAAGCAGAAGGGAAATATCTCGATTTTGATGCTGCCACTCTCACGGAATATAAAGAACATAAGACCAGCACAGCTGGGGAGGCTGAGGATGTATTTAGGAAGTTCCTGCTCTGTGGCAGTGATGATTAGGGAAGGATTTAATTACCTGACAGGTAAAGAATAATCCTTCCTCCTCTTGGGAATCATCCCCGGGAAATTTTGTCCATTTGGAGCTGCCATAAGGAAAGAACCCAGACTGTGACCCAGGAGAGTGGAGTCGATCCCTGCTGCTCCCACCTTTCCCTCTCTTCTCCCTGCACTCATTTCTGTGGCTCTGTCTGGAGAAAGGTGATAACAACACTTCCAGTATTCCACGTGGGGTTTTTTTAACTTCCAAATCCTATTCTCAGGATACAGATGGCGCACATGGATGGAGAGAACCTCACTCAGCTACTTGAACTTCATGGCAGGATGCTGCTCTTGTAACAGCACAGTAAAATAATAGCAATAATAATAATAATAATAATAATAATAATAATAATAATAATAATAATAATAATAAAAGAATAAGAATACCTCTTTTAAAATAAAAAAAAATCCGGACAGTTTTGAAAAACCTGCTTTTCCTCCCTTTTCATCATCCCTGTTCCCTTTCCTTTTCCCTGCTCCCTCATTCTTCTGCTCCCTGCCAGCCCTGCAGAACATGAAATGGATTTTCCCCCCACAGCTGGGAGCCTCTGCCAGTGGATATTGCTGCTGTGGAATGCTCTTATTTCAAGGTGCTGGCAGGGATTGTAAGACAGAGTGGAGCAAGTGAGTGAATTCCAAACTCACGAAATTACATGCCTACAGCACATCATATGGTTAATAAAATGGAAAAATCGAAGCTGTGGTCCCACAAGTTCTCTCTTTTAAAGCTCAGACACCTTTAGTTTATGAATTAGTGAGGCTTTTTCACTTCATAGTCCAGAGGGAATCGCTGTTTGCTGCCCTGCTCCTCCCGGTCCTGCTGTGCTGTGCTCTCTTATAACTTTTATTTTAACCTTCTACTACTTTTAATTGCATTTGAGGAAGAATTCTGCCTGGGAAAATGCTCTCTTCCTTCCTGCCTGACAGCGGTTGGCTTTGGAATAGTCAGAAACATCATTAAAAATCGGAATTATTTTCAGTTCACCCATTTATCATTTATAATGTTTCAACCTTACTCTGCGTAAATAGGGTGAAGGCAAATGCAGAGCTTCTCCTGCATTTTCATGGAGAAATCCAGGAGGGATTTTCCTTTGGAAAGGGTGCTCAGGCCTTGGCAGGGGCTGCCCAGGCTGATTTGGAGTGCCCATCCCTGGAGGTGCCCAAGGAATTCCTGGAGGTGCCACTCAGAGCTCTGGGCTGGGGACAATGTGGGGATTGGGCACAGCTCTTCTCCAGCCTCAATGATCCTGTAATTCCTGAATATCCCAAATGGAATATCGAAACACAGCCACACCTGGGGTTACTCAGCATGCATTAAACGCATTGGGAACATATTAAATCAAAACCTGCTTGCAGACAAATTTGGTGGAACAGTAAATGTATTTTTTTTTCCTGAGCAGAGCAGCACAAATCCTTTCCCACCCCTCACTCCCATTCCCAAAGCCTGGATAAGGAACATCTCAAATCATTCAGATAAGAGGCTCTATCAATGCTTTCAAAATAACAAATGGCATTTAACTCCCAGATTCTGTTTATACATGGACGCCACTTAACTCCTTGGATATTTGACTTCAATAAGAGCCTGTGGAAGGCCCGTGGAGCACAGGCACGTGGCTGAAGCTGGGATGAAATTGTTCTCCAAGGAATACTTGCAACAACGAGTGGTTTGCCTAATGACAGCAAACATACTTCTGCGAAGGCTTTATTTACACAGCACTCTGATTTATTCTGGAGCTGGGAAAAGACTTCTTCCCAAACAGGCAAACCCTGGGGAAAGAGTATTGAACCTGCCTTTTTTTTTTTTTTT
>WEKY01002687.1:99197-114415 GCA_013390045.1 Picathartes gymnocephalus
TTTTTTTTGGGAGGGGGGGGGCCATTACTGAAGCGCAATCCTGCCTGGGAGCGTTTGAAAAACAAACCGCATCCTCAGCTCTTGGCTAAGCAAATGAGGCTTCATCTGCGCGCTCGGATCTCTCCGAGCTCGGCCGCTCAGGCAGGTAAAGGTGTTTAACACGTCCCGCGTGTCAGAGCTCCGACTCACCTCCCTGCCTGACATTTTCTCCTTATCTCTGACAATTAGTTGTGCCGAAATCACCTTGTTTATTCCATTATCAGCGAGGGAAAAGACGGCGCTGCACTCACAGCTCTGCCTGCAATCTTGTTTTCTGACTCTGCGGCACGATGGAATTTATTAACCCTTCACTCCTGCGGGTCTTTTACTTCTGGAAATCTCTGCTTTAAGGTTTTTTAATGGAAAAGCAGGGATTTATTTTTTTTTCTAGGATGCGATGGGTGATACCCCAGGGATGGGTAATTTGTATAGGATTCATTTCTATATGCCTTGTAAAGTTGATGAATCTCTTGAGAATCTTTGCAGGTACTACATAGACGGAAGATGTATAATGTCTATTATTACTACAGACTGGGGTATCCTGAAAATTGAGATTACTAAGGAGGGAATAAGACGTAACCACCTAAAAATGTGCATAAAAATATAATATTTTGATTAAATTAGTGATAACAATTTTCCTAACAAACCCTGGTCATTTTTCATGCTGATTATAGTTTTTCTCTCCCTTTCACACCTGCTTTTCATGACGAATTGTGGCTGTTGCTCTGCCCGCTCAAGCTCTGCTGGAGCCACGTGCATTTGGGGTTTGCAGCGGTTCATTTTTAAAGGAGTTGCGTGAAAACCATCTTTATGTGTTTGGAGTCAAAATCAACCTTGAAAGAAAAGTCAAAACACCACAATCTACGGAACCTCGGATCAGTTATAAATCACAGGATCGTGGAATGGGTTGGAAAGACCCTAAAGTTTATTCCATTTCCCCTCCTGCCACAGGCAGGGACACCTTCCACTGTCCCAGGGTGTCCAACCTGGCACTGCCAGGGATCCAGGGGGCATCCACAGCTGCTCTGGGAATTCCATCCCAGGACCTCCCCACCCTCCCGGGGAATAATTCCTTCCCAAAATCCCATCCATCCCTGCCCTCTGGCAGTGGGAAGCCATTCCCTCTTGTCCTGTCCCTCCAGTCCCTCCCCATTTTCCCTGCTGGCTCTTTCGGATCCTGTTCGGAATTTCCCTCATTAGAAGGGAATCGCTCAATTCATTAACAACCGCACCGGAATGGTGACACTGAGCAGCCCTGATCCCTCCTGCTTTCTGCATTGTTTAATTCTCTTCGACTTTCTATACTGGCTTGCAGTTCCACCTACAGTCAAAAAATAAGGGTTTTTTTTTTTTGCTCTGTTTAGGTGAGAAGACTTTATTTCTGAAGCGGTTCTTGAGAGAACAGGTCAGGCTTTAGCTGTTGCTCATTAACACCTGCCCATTAAAGTGTAAATTTCAGACAGTAACACAAAGGAACCAGAGAGCTCACTCTGAATATTTACTCTAAGAAGTTTTTTTGGGGTGAATGATAAGATTTGCTTACAGTTTTATGCTTTCAGCTCCATTCTGGTGTCCCTGTACTAAATCCAGTCCTGGAGGACTCTTCTGAGGAGTAACTTCATTCCTTCACTCTTGGCAGGAATATGATGAGTCCAGCATTGAGCCTTGGTGATGCCACACGATGTTTAGCCATATTATTTAAAAATACGCATTCATTTACATTATTCAGAACTGCTAAACTTGATGGTCCTCATCCTGACGACCTTTACTTATAATTTGGTACAACTTGGCTGAAGGAGAGATGAAAATTCACCTGATATACACAATGGAGTGGTGGAAATTCTGCTCTTCCCTCAACCCTTTCAGCCCCAGCGATTTTAAATGGGAATATTATTAATATTATTAGTTCAGAGGCTACAATAGCTTTCTTTTTGCTCATTAAACCTCTCCCATGTAGGGGGTTTCCTGAAGAAAGGAGAAAGCAGAGGAGGGAGGATAACTCACTATGGGTCAGCCTGGCAGGGTGATGGGACAGGAAAGAAGCACCAACATTTCCAGGAATGACTCTGACTCCTTTCCCTGGGACAGGAAAGAAGCACCAACATTTCCAGGAATGACTCTGACTCCTTTCCCTGCACGTGGAGAGAAGTTCCTCTGAAATCAACAGAAATTTTTTCTACCTGACACAATTTTTCCTCCTGCCTGACAGAAGCTTTGTATCAGTCCTGGAGTGAAAAAGGAGAAATCCAAAGGTAAATAACGTGTGCAAACAAATTCGTTGTGAAGTGACATTAGACGAGCAGAGCCCAGAGCTGACACCTCTGATCTGAGCCTTCCCAGAGCTCTTCAAACACCAGCTCCTGCATTTGCATGAAAATTCCATCTCAGGGAAGCTTCTGAGGCAACACCAGGCAGCAACAAAGTGATTGCCACAGCCCTGACATCACTTTGAAAACACTCAGCCTAATTCTCTCAAAATCTGACAATTAACTGAAATTTGGTTGCCTGCAATCACTGGAATGAAAGCAAAAAGGGAGAAGTGTAACAAGGCAAAGCTGGTGATAAATTGCAAGTCCTCTGTTTTAATTGCTTCAGAGTTGATGAGCCCTTTGGTGGCACCTCTGAGTCAAATGTCCGTGGAAATACAAAAATCCCCAACTGAGTCCAATCCCCAGGAACGGTGATTCCAGCTGGCTGAGGGACCATCCCCAGCAGCTGGATAAAGCTGGAAAAATCCCTCCCAACACCAATTTCCATACACAGATCTCTGCTCAATCACTGCAAAGGGGGGAAAAAAAAAAGTGATTTCCATAAAGGAGAGCCTGGATGGATAAATCCCAGGAGCAGGGAGAGGGATGTGGCATTGCTGAGCACTGATTCCACATCTGGGGGTACAGAGGAGAGCTGAAGTTTCTGAAATGTAGAGAAGAAATAAATGTCTAGGAGGTGAAAGAGTTTTAAATGACTTCTAAAGTTGAAGTTTTGCTCTCAGGGTCAAAAGGCCCCTGCGCTTGACTTGCAGAAGGATGGCAGAAATTTTAATTGCTGGCTAGGAAAAAAAAAAAGAAAAAGCAATGGTGGGAAAATAATTCATGGGCTCCTTTAGATAAATCAGGGCAAATTCTGGAGAGCCGTGTGTGGATACAGCCAGGGGAATTTAAATTAGAAATAAAAAGGGAGGAGATGGTGTTGTCACTCACTCTGAGGCAAACTGCGCATGGGACAGCAGAGAATTTGGGGTTTGCCTCCCTAGGCCCAGCTGGTTCCCAGCTTGGGCACAGCCTACAGCCAGAGCTGATTCGGAATCCTCAGGGACCACCTAGGAATGGAATATCAGGTTAAAAGCAGTGACCTGCTGGGCTGTGCCTCTGTGCAGGGGGAGCTGGAGCAGCCCAGCCCAGGCTCCTCAGCAGGCTCGAAGGAGAGAAATGGAATTTGCAAAATTCCTGGCTTTTTCTTAATAAATGGGACCATTAGCTGCTGAAATAAAACACAACACGTGAGAAAAGAAAACATTATTCCCTGAACAAAGCAAACACCCTCTGATTAATTTACCTTCTTTCCCAGTTGACAGCAGAGGTCAGCGAGGAAGACAACAGCAAAATCCCATTTTCTCAGCTTGGTTTCAGGTTGTTTAGGGAGGTCACTGTGAGCGATCACCCACCTGGGCACTGAAACGTTACCTCAAATTACCTGCAAGTCCTGGCCACTTTTTACCCAGCTGGTTTCCTGCCACATCATGGAAACCAGCAGCACTTTTTCACCTTTGGAATTTATTTTTTCCTCAGACACGGGGTTGTATATATTTCTTTTTCCGCCATAAGCTTTCATTCTATTATAATTACAATAAATTATGTGGTGAAGCTGTGGTTTCCCCATTTCTGGAAATGTCCAAGGCCAGGTTGGGTGGGACTTGGAGCAAGCTGGGATAGTGGAAGGTGGCCCTGCCCATGGAAGGAGTTTGGAACTGATGAGCTTTAAGGTCCCTTCCAACCCAAACCATTCATTCTGTGAAATTGGACAAAAAAAAAAAAAAAAGACACAGCTGCTCACTTTAAACAGCTTCTCTAATCCATTTCCCCCCTGTCTTTATTATATTTTTGTTTAAATATTGTATCTTTTGAAGAACTCATCCCTGCAACACCCTTATAAAAGCAATTAAAGTGAAGCACTGGCTGGCTCAGCACTGACTTTGCTCTTCAACCTTAATCTCCCACCTCTTCCTTCAAAGCTTCCTGTTCTCCACACTCCATAAACCCTGAACACTACAAATAGCATTCAGCCCACAATTACCTTTTTTCCAGAAAAAATAACTTTAAATGTAATATAGGGATGGGATCTCATCATCGTGGTCTTAATAGAGGCAATGAATTAAAAAAAAAAAAAGAAAAAACCAGAGGAAATATAGAAATTACCATGAGTTTTATAATATCGTTTGTGTTTGCATTGAAACACTTACAAAGAATAAAGATGTTGCTGGTTAGATTTTCTCCAGTGAAGAATTCCTTAATTGAGATATACTCATACACTTAACATGCCCCCTTTTTTTTTTTTTTTTCCTTGGTAAGTCAATAAAAAATGTCAGGGAGAAAAATATTTATTTCACCATTATAAACTCTGGAGCTGGGTGGATTATTTTTGTCACTTCTGCAGTGCAGCAGAGAGGTCTATTTGTAGACAACCAGAGCCCTTCTTTGATGTGGGTGCTCTTAAACAGTTTAATTGCAAGGCAGATGGTAAGAAACAGCACGGAAAAAAGAAAAAAAAGAAAAATCAACCCTGATGAAACAAAACTCTGCATAAAGGTGGAAAATTGCTTGAGGAATGCTCTGGTCTCACAGGGAGAAATCTTTCTGTTTGTAGCTGGTAACTGTAAACTCCAAGGCTGTGATTAGGCTTTAATGCAGAAGAGGTAACACGATGTAGCTGATGAAAACAAGTCAACACAGCAAGAGGGAAAAAACAAGGAGGTGACTTTTGCCTCCAAAGAGAAGTTTCAGATCTTCAAACGAGCTCAGAAGCAACAGTTGGGGCGTAGGAAAAAGCTTCAGTGCTCGTCCAAAGCGTCCAAAGTGTTTTATCGAATTTCTTCAGGCTTGTGAACGTTCTGGGCTGCAGGAAATGTAGGATTCTGCATTAGGCTCTCAGTTTTACGGAAAATGTGATGTTCTGGGCTGCAGGAAATGTAGGATTCTGCATTAAGCTCCCAGTTTTAGGGAAAATGTGACATTCTGGGCTGCAGGAAATGTAGGATTCTGCATTATGTTCCCAGTTTTAGGGGCAATATCATGTTCTGGGCTGCAGGAAGTGTAGGATTCTGCATTATGTTCCCAATTTTAGGGGCAATATCACGTTCTGGGCTGCAGGAAATGTAGAATTCTGCATTAGGTTCCCAATTCTAGGGGCAATATCATGTTCTGGGCTGCAGCAAATGCAGGATTCTGCATTAGGTTCCCAATTTTAGGGGCAATATCACGTTCTGGGCTGCAGGAAATGTAGAATTCTGCATTAGGTTGGTTCCCAGTTTTAGGGGCAATGTGACATTCTGGGCTGCAGGAAATGTAGGATTCTGCATTAGGTTCCCAATTTCAGGGGCAATATCACATTCTGGGCTGCAGGAAATGTAGGATTCTGCATTAGGCTCCCTGTTTTAGGGGCAATGTGACATCACGGGGGATTTGGGACAGGATCCTGATGTCCAGGGGCACTGGAGCACCTCCCCTAAGGGGAAAGGCTGAGAAAATTGGGGATGTTCAGCCTGGGGAAGGGAAGCTTCTGTGGAGACCTCAGGGAAACCTTCCAGGGCCTGAAGGTGCCACAGGGAAGCCAAAGGGATTTTGCATCAGGAACTGCAGCGGCAGCACAAGGGGGAAGGATTCAGACGGAAAGAATTTTGCTATGTGAAAGAGTTTTGGTATGTGAAAGAAATTCCCCCCTGAGAGGGTGGTGAGGGGCTGGGATGGAATTCCCAGATTTGCTGTGGCTGCCCCTGGATCCCTGGCAGTGCCCAAGACCAGGTTGGAGCAGCCTGGGACAGTGGGAGGTGTCCCTGCCATGGCAGGGGTGGGCTGAGATGATTTTTAATGTCCTCTCCAACCCAAACCATTCTGGGATTTTGGGATCTTAGTGATGTTGTTGGTGGATCCCTCAAGGTGGAATATTTTGGTGGCTTTATGGGGAAGACTGAAAGCTGCCCAAAAGGGCCTCAGCTCCCTGTGTTCTCTGCTTTAACCATATTAATGATAATTATATTACAGATATGGATATGGAGAGGCTTCAAGCCAAATAATGAAACAGAGAAGACACCAAAAGATGAGGAAGGCAGTGTCATCCATTACTTATTCCAAAGCCAGGACTGAAATTCCAGCTGAAATAACACCTCCCTACAGGCAACACAAATGTTTAGGGGGGGGAAATATAAATTATGCTCCATTGTAGTCGAGAACCACAACCTTGATGGTCCCCAGAGGATTTCACCTCAGCCCAGGCAGGGCATTAGGAGTGAATTACCCATGGATTGAATTGGTAATCAATGGAAAAGACAAGGCATTTAGAGAACAGATCATAATAAGAATGTCAAGAAAAGCAGTGGAGCTTTCTCGTTTCTGTGGAATGATTGTAAGAGGAAAAAGAAAAAATCTGGCCTGAAAGCGAAAATTCAAATACAGGCTCACAAATCCTTCTGGTGACTTCAAAGTTTTTTTCAATATCAAAACTGCAGGTGTGGGGAGGGCAGAGATCCTGTTTCTGAGGAGTCACAATTATCATTTTAAGGACTTTTTTTTATCATTTCTATTTCACGGGCTCATAGGATGGTTTGGGTTGGAAGGGACCTTAAAGAGCACCTCATCCCAACTCCCTGCGTGGGCAGAGACACCTTCCACTAGAACATGGCTAAATGGTGAAAAAAATAACAATAAAAATAATGCAATAATAACTCCAGGTATAATTCTCTCTGTGATTAAATGTGGCCATTTCAAGAAAAAGGTATAATTTTGCATTTTTGAGGTAATGAATAAAGGTAAAACTGGACTTGGATGTGAAAGTACTGAAAGATCCTCAAATAAATATATTTACAGCATTACTGAGATTATTATGTGACAGATTTTGGCCACTGGCTGTGGAATTAAGAGCTCTTTGCAAAGTTCTCCATCTAAATTTCACAGCTGCCAGATCCTAATCTCAGCTCCATGTTCCTGCCTTGTTTGTTCCATGGAAAACTCTGCCGTGCTGCTCCCCGCATATCCATTAGCCACACTTTTTCCCCTCCTTCTCCTGAGATTCTCCCAGATATATTGCCCTTCTAAGATGAAAATCTAGACCTAAATCTCCGAAGCAATTACGCAGACAAAAAGCAGCAATCTCCTCCTGCTCAGGGAGCAGAAATCCCAGGGTTGGGAAAGCGATGGGAGATCCTCAACCCCGGGAAAAGGCACCATGTCCTGCAGGAGTGATCAATACCCGGACAAATATTCCTGCCTTGATCTCTCTCCTCGGTAAAGCTGCAGGAGTTTGTTGCAGATTTTAATGGGAAGACAATTGGACAATATGGATTTTTCCTTCCCCGTGGGAAAGGGTGCGTTTAAAGAGCCAAAGCGAAACAAAGGAGGGGTGGGAACAGCAGCCTGGGTTTGTTTGCTGCCTTTGTTTGAAATAAAATGCTACTGATTTTTTTGGTGTCATTGAATACCTTTTTTGGTGTCATGGAATACCTTTTCTGGTGTCTTCGAATGGTTTTTTTGGGTGTCTTTGAATGCTTTTTTTTGGTCTCTCTGGCTACTTTTTTCTGGAAGGTTTCCTGAATAAAAATGAGCAAACAGGAAGAAAGAAGCTGTTTTTCAGGTCCTCAAGAACTGGATTTTTGGAATGTGTTTTGCCTGTTTATGTTCTAATGAGAGGAAATGTCATAAAAATGAATTAATCTCTTTTTTTTTTTTTTAAAGAAAGTGTTATAATAAATCAATCCTAAATCACTTCATACTGGCTTTGTTCCCACATGTACTTAAACAAGTCGTGGTGCCTGGGATCACTACATTGGCATCTATTATTAATTTTAAAAGGCAGGAGACAAGATTATAAAAATATTTTGTGTCATTATGATCCCACAACCATCAGAAAGTGAGCAGGGTTTTTTTTCCCACCATAAAGAGACAATTTCAACTTAAATACACACAGCAAGAGACTTTGCCTGCAGTGTCACCAGAGCTGGGATCTCACCGAAAGCACTCAAGGAGCTCCTCATTTTCCAAGGTGGGTGTTCAGTTGTGAGGACAGAAATCAACTTCTCTCAGGCCGAATTCATGCCTGAAGTTCTCCAATGAATTTAAGTATTTTTAAATCATAATTGCACATGGGAAGTGATGGCAAACTGTGGTCTGCATAAAGCCTGTAATCCAACACGAACCAGGCTGGACCTTCAAACATTCCAGTATTTCCAACATGATTGGAATTAGAAACAGGAATACCTGGGAGATGATGGATCAAAATCACTGTAATTTGCAGATTTTACTGCATTATAGAAGAAGAAACTGAGGAGACCTTTTTCTTTTTTTTTTGGTGCAGTTACCGAAGATTACAGAAGACAAGAAGGTCAGAAAAGGATTAAAATAGAAGAATTTAAGAGTCTTATCATTAGCCACACTTCTTTTATGCTATTAAAAGCAAATCCACTGAGGTTAACATTAAAAAACGTTGTCTGTGAAGTTTGCTTGATTTTAAACAGAAATAATTAAATACTTCTGTAGTTGTCTCAAGAAACAAATCCTTCTCAAGATCAAATATCTCCTTTAAGGTATAGAGGGGATTAAGTGCTATTGCAAAAATGTCCGTGTAATTCTATTTAAAGCCATGAATTATGCAGGTAGAAAAAGACCTATAGCAGAAATAAAATAATGATAAAAAAAAGATACAAATACAGGTGGCATTTGTAATGTCAAATACAGCAGAGTGCAGCCCCTGGTGCATCCCACAGCACTTGGCTGCAAGTGACAAAGTCATACGATCCTGCAACACTAAAAAGGGAAATTTAGATTTGCAATAAAAGAATCGAAATGGGTTTTTGCCTACCAGGGCCCTCCAAATCAGCACCGTGCACTAACAAATGGTTATTCCACGAGGCAACAGACATTTTGATGTGCTGATACATTATTTGACATTACCGAGAGGGAGGTGATGCTTTGGTAGAGTGAAAACTGGATTTACCTAAATCAAATAATGGGATTTTGTTTATTGGTAACCTCCTTTAAACTTCACTCTGTGTTCTGGTTGATATTTTGGGGTACTTAAATAGTTCCTGCTGCTTGGAGGAGGAAATAATCAGAGCAGACACATGAATTACATGCTGTGCCAAACCGCCACGGGAAAACACCTCGTGGGGAATGTTGGTGCTTCGTTGCCTGGTTACACTCTGCCCTGGTTATTTTTTGGAAAAAAAAGCTTCCTAAAGATCCAGATCCTGAGTCTTTCACCTGGAAGGGCCAGGTTTTCCCTGTAAAATGGAAAGATTCCTATTTCATGGGTGTATCATGGAGATAAATAACACACACAAGGTGGTTCGTTGCGCTTATGGATGAAGTCTGTGGAATGCTCTCAGTAATTTCATTGGGATTCAAACTGGAGCTTGACTTCCTTTCCTAAAATTTATATTTCTTGCAGTTCTTTTTAAGGTTTCCAGAGGGGAAAAAAAGAATTGAAGATTGTAAACCAAGAAGGAAGAGTCTTAAATCCTTTGATTCTACTTTTTTTCTAATGGTAGGACTATCAGCTGAAAGGAAGATTTTATGGCTGAAATATCATTAGCTGCTATGACTGAGGTGTTTAGGATGTGCTATAAATTTCCCTTAACTGCTGCTGATCCTTAAATATAATCCACACCTAAACCTCACATCTAATCAGCCAACTAATCAACTTTGTAATCAACATTTCACAAGTACTCTCGACCTCCCTAAGACCACAGCTTTATCAATGATCCCAAAAGGCACTGCTCTGAGATTGGAAAATCCTGGGCAGTGCACGAGGCTCAGAATTTGGATTTTTATTCAGTATTTTGACCTTGAAACCTTTGAATTCATCAGATTTGCCAGTGACAAAAGTAAGATCAAGTCCTGGGCACCTGGGCAGCCCTGTGGCTGTCTCGTTTCATTGTCATAAGAAGTCACCAAGGGGCAGAGCTGGCAGCTCTCCAGCAGAGGGATGATCCCAAGGGATGATCCCTGATGGCCCTGGGGCTTTCCAGGGCTGGAAACCACCCCCAGCAGGACAGAGCCAGCACTGCTGCCCCTGAATTTGGCCCCACATCTGGATTTTACCGCACAGAGCCCACAGCTGCACCCAAAGGAAGCTGCTCCAGAGTGGGGGGTTTGACCCTGGTGGTGCCTGATCGGTTTGAGCTGGAGCAGAGGCCGGACAGAACGAGAGGAATAAAGCAGGGATTTATGGCAAGGCCTTCCAAGGGCACAGCCTGGCAATGCCAGAGCCCGGCTGCAGCCCTGCCAGGATGGGCCTCGAGATGGGCACAGAAAAGGGGCCTGGGCACGGGGTTTCACACTTGGAGAAGTTCTGCTCCATTTGCATCTGGAGCTGAACTGGCCAATTCATCACTGGGAATGATGGAGTTCCATCCTCCTTGCTCGCCCTCCTCTTTTTTACGTTGTTGATGCTTTTGGGGCTGAGGTTGGGAAGGATTGTCCTGGAGTGTTGAGCTGGAGAGAATTGTTGTGTCTGAGTGCCCTGGGAGGAGAACTCAGTAACACTGAATATGCAGCTGAGAGCTGCACACTAAAGCAGAACAGAAGAAACACTTAAGGCATCATTGGGGATGATCCCAGTGACAGAAGCCAAAATCTGGAGCCCAGAAAAGTGTAAATGTTGGAGATGGAATGGAAATTCCACAAGCGAAGAGTCTCTCATCTCTCCGACCTGAATAACCCACAGACAACCTCAGCAAAGAAAAGCCATCCCTGAGAGTCCCCTGGCAGCCATCCCTCAGCCTTGGAGCCCCAGCCAGACCAACTGGATATCAAACAGCTTTTCAGAAGACACATTTGAGGTTTTTTTTTCCCTGTGGAAATAAAATCTATTCATGGCAAGCACTTGAGGGCCAATGTGGCTCCATATGGGAAGGGTCTCTTTGTGCAGCTGCAGCTGCAGGGCTGTCACACACAGCACTCGCTAAAGGCTCCACCTCCCATCCTTACTGGGATATTTCCCAGGATTTAGTCCTGCCTGGTGCTGAGAACTGACCTGAGCACAGGTCTGATGTTTAAACAGGTTTATTCCTCAGAAGCTGGTGGTGGATAATGAATTTAATTCCATGAACACAGCAATAACACAGCAACATATTTCCTCCCTCCTGTCTATTCATGTTCCAAGTTGGATTAAATAACCCCAAATCTTCTATACCAGTATCACCAGTGCTAATTGCTCCCCAGCCCACCATTACTGTCAGTCAAACTGGGGGTTTAACTTTGTCTTTATTCTCACCAACACAAAACAGCAGAAACACCATTTTTGTCCTTGGCAGCACTGAGAATAACGGATTTAATTCCACTTTAAATATTTAATTCTAATTTTCTACCAGTGCAAGAGGAAGTTTGAGTAGCCAAGAGATGTTCCCATTTTAGTGAATGAAAGGATGAGGTTCTTTGGTGAAAATCTGTGGAAAATCTCTTTATTCCTCAAGAAGACAGAGAACCTAAAGACTCCACACCAGGACAGTCACGACCTCCATAACACTGACCTTTTTTCTGAACAAGGTTTCAACCACAGGTGCAAATTACAGACATTTATTACTGGAGATAAAGGACTAAATCCATTACTGAGGGTAATAATGGACAGTTTATCTCTTATGCACACTCTGTAAGGGAATCCAGGGAATCCTTTGCCAGTGAATTCCAGGAGAAAAAGGCTTTTCTTATCAACATCTTCAGAATTCTTTGGAAATCTCTTTGATTCTCCCTCAGCTACTGCCATTTCTTTACCTTTCCTACACCACACCCCAAACCACTCTGTTGAGTTCTATGTTTAAAGAGTGTTTTGCTGCTGAAAAGTCACAATAAAACCTCTCTTCCCAGAGATAATTTTACTCTTACGCTTCTTAATTTCACTCCAAGACACCACAAAGTGCAAATGAAGGGTTTAAGTAAGGGGTTTTACCCAATGATAGCCTGAGTGATTATACCCTCTGAGCTAATTACAGTCATCTGGGGTGTTCTTAATGAGGGATTTTGACACAGGGGATGGAAAGTGATTGCTCTTGTTCTACCTCTGTTTGGTACACCCATTCCTGGAAGTGTCCAAGGCCAGGTTGGATGGGGCTTGGAGCAACCTGGGATAGTGGAAAGTGTAGAACAAGATGGACTTTAAGGTCCTTTCCAGCCCAAACCATTGCTGTAGTTCCAGCAAGGATGATATTAATAAATTAATCATTGGAAGAATACAGAGATCCCAAGGATTGAGCACCAGCTATTACCAGAGATACAGAGAGGATAAAATATGCTGTTTACCAGCTGAAATAGCAATCAGGCTGATTTAGGTTATCAGCTCTCTCATAGCACAATACAAAATTAAAATGAGCCACTGTGAAGTTAATTCGAGCTGTTTGTTTTTTTCACTGCAGTTTATGCACCGAGAGGAGAAAAAATTGGTGGAACAATTTCCAGAAGCAAGCTGAAATAACTGGTGTTCAGGAGATTCCAGAGACCTCTGCGTGGAAAAGGATCCTGGTAAATCATTCCTGTCTTCTCTTGCAGAAGTAGGCTGAGGAACTGGGAGATTTCATCCAGGATTCATGCATTAATAGAAGTTAAATCAAAGTTTTTGGGATTTAAGTGCGGGTAATAACTCCTTGTGCTGTTTCACAGAGTGATTGAATGGTTTGGGTTGGGAAGGGGCCTTAAAGCCCACCCAGTGCCACCCCTGCCATGGGCAGAGACACCTTCCACTGTCCCAGACTGCTCCAAGCCCCATCCAGGGGCTCTTCAACATTTCAGGTTGAAGTTGCAATTTTTTTTTAATAGATCAAGTGCAGGGTTGACTTCTCCAAAATGCAAAATATCATTAAATCAGGCAGGAATGTGGGACCAGCTTTCAGAAGAGCAGTGGCATAGGGTGAAGGCAAATTGTTCAATCCAAATTCCTTTGGATTTCAGTGTTCAGTGCTGGAACCAAAAGGAAAAGTCTAGAACTGGAACAGAAAATATCTTATAAAAGGACCAAACACCCTCATTTCATAGGATCACTGAGGTCTGAAAAGGCCACCTTTCCTTTCCTCACACGTATTTTGCCCAAGAGTTGAAACTGCAAATTTATGGAAGAAGCACCACAATTTCCAAGGGAATGTTTCATGTAATGGTTTTATCCAGTACATTTCTGTACGGGAAAATGCACATCAGCCAAGGTTTTCTTTTATGCAGGAAACAAAACCAAGCTCTGACCTCACTGGCATTTAGGGGGTTTGATCACTGGCACTAAATGCTTAACAAGCAGAGATTTGATTGTGTGGCACAAAGCCTGCATAATTTATTTTTAATAGTCTGATAAAATCCCTCGCACAGGTGAAAGATGCACAAAGATTTGGACAGCAGAGAGGACTCTCCCTAGAAAGATTTACATGATGACTCTGTTATGGGAAGAGAGATGGGGTGTTAAACTGCTGGGAACTGTTTGAGTAAGAGCTAAACCGAATGGGAAAAATGCTCTCATTTTAAGGAGGGCATGAAAACCAGGTTCTGAAATATTCCCTCTAAAAGTGCGTTCTAAAGCTGTGTAAAAGGACTTTCAAAAAATACTCGTGGTGATACTGTTTAGTGGGCATGGTGCTGTTCAGGCAAAGGTTGGACTTGGTGATCTCAGAGGCCTTTTCCAGCCTTAATCATTCTGTGATTCTGTGAAAAATATGAAAGTATCTGACTCCAGTAAAGCTGTTCTTTGTCAGATTTGTTATTTATCAATATCAGCTCCACAAACAGGACAAGCAGCATCCAGAGCAATCCTCCTATAGGTTTCCCCAACATTTTGGGAAGATTCTGAGCAAATAAAGCCCTTCCTGAGCTGAGCTTTGCCTCTCACTAAGCTTCCTCCTTTGCAAGGTTTATCCTTGCAGGCTTTTATTCACCCCTGGAATATATTTGGGTTTAAAACACAAAGCCAGGCTGATCCTTGGGTACAGCCCCTCTTATTACAGTTCTAGGCAACAGCAACACAAAATCATCCTGTGAGATACAAAAACTGACCTGCCTTAGTTAATCGTCATCAGTTTTCATTCAATTTCATTAGAATCATTAGCAGTGGTCTGTTTCAAGAGAGTGGAGTTTTAATTAAGCTGATCTTTGAGGAGGAAGTTGATGGGATTACATAAGGAGAGCTCTTTTTCAGCATAATGAAAGTTGGTATAACTTTCCCAAATTCAATTGTTTCTTCCCAACGCAGCATGAGAAATATTTGGGAAACGACTGAAACAATTCTGAGAGCAAATTATAGCCCTGTCAGAGAACAAGAAATCAGTGTGTCAAAACACGAGGATATTTCTGTACAAAGCATCCAGCAAGTGACTTCATACAGACGATCCCTGTCTGAATATTATATTCCTCATTAAATTTACCTGCAGCTGGAAAGAGGAATATTTTCTGTTTGCCACTGGAAATTAGAAAAAAAAAAAATAATAATAACCCAAATGAAAAACATCCTCAAACATAATCCAAAGAAGGATGCAGGAAAATGTTATGTTTTAATTCATCTGAGCTCACTCGGTGCTGTAAAAACCTAGGTGCAGCTTTACAGCTTTTGTGAGCTCCAAATAACTACATTTTCTGCAGTAAAACCAGATCTATAAAATTCCAGTCACTCTTCTCATGTATACATTTTTAATAAGTGGATTTTATATACTTGTTCCCTAAAAGAAGGGCTGGTATTACAGCCACTGTTAGACAATGCACTGTTCATATTTTCAATTTCAATTTCAAACGCTGATGAAGGCAGAGATGCTCAAAGATCATCGTGGTCAGCCCTGGGGAAACTGGAGGGAAAAAGAGTTGATGAAATTCCTTCTCCTATGGATCTGATCCCACTGACATTAACACCAGGCTGGAAATGAAGGAACCAGAGGAACAAGGAGGGAGCAACAGCACTTGAAGGGTTTTTTGTATAACTTTCTAAAACAAATATCACAGAATCCCAGAATG